>CADCXT010001955.1:0-19187 GCA_902806775.1 Microtus agrestis
AGCCAGTTTCTACAAACTCTGTATGGTGTGCTCTTCAGGCGAGGATCCACACTAACTCCCGTCATTGGGCCCCTGCGTCTATCATTAATGAAAAGACTGTGAGGAGTTCCTCAAACAAAAGATATAATGATATAATTTTGGCACCAATAACTCCATCTCCAGACAAGAAGAAAGGGCTTTTTCCCAACCCAGTATTCACCTTTTAGTCTGGCCTATGGTATGTCCTCCTTCCTAAGTGCCTACTCCACATAAAGTTACGTGTGCTGCCTGCCAAAAATTAGGGCAGTGTAAAAGGGATCAAAATCTAAACTTTTAACATATGCATTAAACCCAAACACTTTACAGCATGTGTCAAACTTTTCTCAACATCTATAAGCAGTTACAAATATCATTTGATCAATTTCAGTAGGAGTACAATGACATACATTGATGTTATCAAATACCACCAGTTCCAGTCTCTGAGCAACAGTGACAGGAACCCCCAGTTTTCCCCCTTCTTAAGTGAAGAGAGGTTAATATTTTAATTAAAATGAGTTCTGTGTCCCAAAGTTTAAAGCCGTCTGATGTTTAGTCTGCAACTCAGATCCAAAGCAGACTAGAGTTCAAGCTGCAGAAGCAGTTTAGCATTTGTGCTCCAGGACAGGTGGGGGAACCTGGGTGAGGTGAGTTGGATTCAGCTACATGAAGCACATCCTGGCACTTATGTCCGCCGGGTCTCCCTGGACTCTGGAGGCAGGATGACCCTCTGCAGAGTGGTGTAGGTGGTTTTGTTAGCAGGCACTCCTTTCCTTGGGGGCAGGGAAGACCGGACCAAGTTCCTCTCCTCAATCATCTCTGGAAGTCTGGCACTCCTCTGTGTCCGCAGCCTCGACATCACGTCCAGGATTTATTTTCTTTCTGTGAAAAAAGCACAAACACGTCCTCGAACCCAAAAATATATATACAGGTCGGGTTTTTTTCATAATGCATTGCAAGGGCTTTTTCACCTTGTCTTATCAAAGGTAAGCTTGCTGTCATCAAGCCAGATCCGTTTGCATCAGGATCTGCTGGCAACTTTTATGAGTTGCTTTGAAGGAGCCTTGTTATGCTCTATAATTTTTATTATTGTTAGCCATATATGCAGTTCCTCCATTGGAAGAGCCATTTGTAAAATTTAGCATAAAATCCTTTAAGGGATTTTTTGCTATAACATTAGCAAGATACAGGTGCATAATTAGTAGCAGTGATCTGGGAAAAGACCATTGTTTTTGGCCTTTGAATTTAGCAAAGGCAATTGTCCAGGAATCAATCTTAAAATTATCAATGAATCTACGGTTTAATATAAGAAACATTGATCATAGACAATATTTTGTTAAACCATTATCCAGATTCTATCCTGTCCTTTTATATCAGACAAGCTACTGGATTAAATTAAGAGTTTAATATCTTAACTAGCAAAACTGAGAAGATTTAGCCATAAGCAGCATGTTTTATAAAGCTGTTGTATAATAAGTTTTACATCTAATATACACACTTGCCATAGCTGAATTATGATTAATATACTGTATTTGTTGATTATTGTATACTTTATCTGTGGATTTATACTTTACCTGCTTGAGTACCTGTTAGGCAGCTGTTTTAAGCTCTCTATTGGAAACTGTTTTTTGTAAGAATTTTACCTAGCAGCTCAAGGTCTCCCATAAGAATATTATCACTAGAGGTTTAACCATTGGACATCCAAACAAAAGTTTGTAAGCTATCCTCTTTTTTTTTTATTTTTTTTATATTGGAAAAAAATAAATTTCTGCCTCCTCCCCGCCTCCCATTTCCCTCCCCCACCCCCACTTCTCCCCCCTCCCCCCTCCTCCCCCTCCATATCCAGACTGAAGAGCAGTCAGGCTTCCCTGCCCTGTGGAAAGTTCAAAGTCCTCGACCCCTCAATCCTGGTCTAGAAAGGTGATTATCCAAACTGGCTAGGCTCCCACAAAGCGAGGACATGAAGTAGGATCAAAACCCGGTGCCATTGTTCTTGCCTTGTCAGCAGCCCTCATTGTCCGCCAAATTCAAGGAGTCCGGTTTTATCCCATGCTTTTTCAGTCACAGTCCAGCTGGCCCTGGGGGGCTCCCAATGGATCAGCCCCACTGTCTCTGTGGGTGGGTGCATCCCTTGTGGTCCTGACATCTTTGCTCGTATTCTCCCTCCTTCTGTTCCTCATTGGAACATTGTGAGCTCAGTCCGGTGCTCCAGTGTGGGTCTCTGTCTCTATATCCATCCTTTGTCAGATGAAGGTTCTTTATTTATGTTTAGAAACCAATTATGAGTGAGTACATCCCATGTTCATCTTTTTGGTTCTGTGTTACATCACTCAGGATAGTGTTTTCTATTTCCATCCATTTGCATGCAAAATTCACGAAGTCATTGTTTTTTACCGCTGAGTAGTATTCTAATGTGAATATATTCCACACTTTCTTCATCCATTCTTCCAATGAAGGGCATCTAGGTTGTTTCCAGGTTCTGGCTATTACAAATAATGCTGATATGAACATAGTTGAACAAATGGCCTTGTCATATGATCGGGCATCTCGTGGGTATATTCCCAAGAGTGGCATTGCTGGGTCCATGGGTAGATTGATCCCGAATTTCCTGAGAAACCGCCACACTGCTTTCCAAAGTGGTTGTACAAGTTTGCATTCCCACCAGCAATGGATGAGGGTACCCCTTTCTCCACAGCCTCTCCAGCAAAGGCTATCATTGGTGTTTTTGATTTTAGCCATTCTGACAGGTGTAAGATGATATCTCAATGTTGTTTTGATTTGCATTTCCCTGATCGCTAAGGAGGCTGAGCATGACCTTAAGTGTCTTTTGGCCATTTGAACTTCTTCTGTTGAGAATTCTCTCTTCAGATCAGTGCCCCATTTTTTAATTGGGTTAATTAGTATTTTAAAGTCTAGTTTCTTGAGTTCTTTATATATTTTGGAGATCAGACCTTTGTCTGTTGCGGGGCTGGTGAAGATTTTCTCCCATTCAGTGGGTTGCCTTTTTGTTTTAGTGACAGTGTCCTTTGCTTTACATAAGCTACTCAGTTTCAGTAGGTCCCATTTATTCAATGTTGCCCTTAATGACTGTGCTGCTGGGGTTGTACCTAGGAAGCGATCGCCTGTGCCCATCTGTTTTAGGGTACTTCCCACTTTCTCTTCTATCAGGTTCAGTGTGTTCAGATTGATATTGAGGTCTTTGATCCATTTGGACTTGAGTTTTGTGCATGGTGATAGATATGGGTCTATTTTCATTCTTCTACAGGTTGACACCCAGTTGTGCCAGCACCATTTGTTGAAGATGCTTTCTTTCTTCCATTGTATACTTTTAGCACCTTTATCGAAAATGAGGTGTTCATAGGTTTGTGGGTTAAGATCCGGGTCTTCTAAACGATTCCATTGGTCGACTTCTCTGTTTTTATGCCAATACCACACTGTTTTCATTACTGAAGCTCTGTAGAAGAGTTTGAAGTCAGGGATGGTAAT
The DNA here is from genome assembly GCA_902806775.1 of Microtus agrestis. Taxonomy (NCBI): domain Eukaryota; kingdom Metazoa; phylum Chordata; class Mammalia; order Rodentia; family Cricetidae; genus Microtus; species Microtus agrestis. The sequence continues at coordinate 3,502 of CADCXT010001955.1, forward strand.
GCCTCCAGAAGTTCCTTTATTGTATAAGATTGTTTTGGCTATCCTGGGTTTTTTGTTTTTCCATATAAAGTTGATTATTGTCCTCTCAAGTTCAGTGAAGAATTTTGATGGTATCTTGATGGGGATTGCATTGAATCTATAGATTGCCTTTGGTAGGATTGCCATTTTTACTATGTTGATCCTCCCAATCCAGGAGCAAGGGAGATCCTTCCATTTTCTGCTATCTTCATCAATTTCTTTCTTCAATGCCTTAAAGTTCTTGTCAAATAGATCTTTCAGTTCTTTGGTTAGAGTTACCCCAAGATATTTTATGCTGTTTGTGGCTATCGTGAAAGGAGAAGCTTCTCTTATTTCCCTCTCTGCTTCCATATCCTTTGTGTATAGGAGGGCGACTGATTTTTTGGAGTTGATCTTGTACCCGGCCACATTACTAAAGGTGTTCATCAGCTGTAGGAGTTCTTTGGTGGAGTTTTTGGGGTCGCTTATGTACACTATCATATCATCTGCAAATAACGAAAGTTTAACTTCTTCCTTTCCAATTCGAATCCCCTTGATCCCCTTATGTTGTCTTATTGCTATTGCTAAAACTTCAAGCACTATGTTGAAGAGGTATGGAGAGAGTGGACAGCCTTGTCATGTTCCTGATTTCAGTGGGATGGCTTTGAGATTCTCTCCGTTTAGTTTGATGTTAGCTGTCGGCTTGCTGTAAATAGTTTTTATTATATTTAGGTATGACCCTTGTATCCCTAATCTCTCCAAGACTTTTATCATAAAAGGATGTTGAATTTTGTCAAAAGAATTTTCAGCATCTAAAGAAATGATCATATGGTTTTTTTCTTTCAGTTTATTTATGATGGATTACATTGATAGATTTTCGTATGTTGAACCAGCCTTGCATCTCTGGGATGAAGCCTACTTGATCATAATGGATAATTTTTCTAATGTGTTCTTGGATACGGTTTGCCAGTATTTTGTTGAGGATTTTTGCGTCGATGTTCATGAGTGAGATTGGCCTGTAATTCTCTTTCTTGGTTGAGTCTTTGTGTGGTTTTGGTATCAGAGTGACTGTAGCTTCATAAAAGGAATTTGGCAATGACTCTTCTGTTTCTATACTGTGAAATACATTAAGGAGTATAGGCATTAGGTCTTCTTGGAAGTTCTGGTAGAATTCCGCATTGAAACCATCTGGTCCTGGACGTTTTTTGGTAGGGAGGTTTTTGATAATAGCTTCTAATACTTCGCGACTCACAGGTCTATTTAAATTGTTCACCTGGTCCTGATTTAGCTTTGGTATATGGTATCTATCTAAAAATGTGTCCATTTTTTTTACATTTTCCAGTTTTGTGGCATACAGGTTTTTGTAGTAAGATCTAATGATTCTCTGAATTTCCTCTATGTCTGTGGTTATGTCCCCCTTTTCATTTCTGATCTTACTAATTTTCATATTCTCTCTCTGCCGTTTGATTAGTTTGGATAGGGGTTTATCAATTTTGTTGATTTTCTCCAGGAAACAGCTTTTTGTTTCATTGATTCTTTGGATTGTTTTCTGTGTTTCTATTTTGTTGATTTCTGCCCTCAGTTTGACTATTTCCAGACTTCTACTCCTCCTAGGTGAGTCTGCTTCTTTTTTTTCTAGAGCTTTCAGGTGGGCTGTTAAGTCTCCAATGTGTGCTTTCTCTGTTTTCTTTAAGTGGGCACTTAGGGCTATGAACTTTCCCCTTAGGACTGCTTTCATAGTGTCCCATAAGTTTGAGTAGGTTGTTTCTTTATTTTCATTGAATTCAAGGAAGACTTTAATTTCTTTCTTTATTTCTTCTTTGATCCAGGTGTGGGTCAATAGTTGACTGTTCAGTTTCCATGAGTTTGTAGGCTTTCTGGGGGTAGCATAGTTGTTGAATTCTAACTTTAGTCCATGGTGATCTGATAAGACACAGGAGGTTACGAACATTTTTTTGTAACTGTGTAAGTTTGCTTTGTTACCGAGGATGTGGTCAATTTTCGAGAAGGTTCCATGAGCTGCAGAGAAGAAGGTATATTCTTTCCCATTTGGGTGGAATGATCTATAGATGTCTGTTAAGTCCATTTGATTCATTACCTCCATTAATTCTCTTATTTCTCTGTTAGGTTTCTGTCTGATTGACCTGTCCATTGGTGAAAGAGGAGTGTTGAAATCTCCTACTATTAGTGTGTGCGGTTTGATGGCATCCTTGAGTTTTAGTAATGTTTCTTTTATGTACGTGGGTGCTTTTATATTAGGGGCATAGATATTCAGGATTGAGACTTCATCCTGATGAATTGTTCCTGTTATGAGTATAAAATGTCCCTCTCCATCTCTTCTGATTGATTTAAGTTTGAAGTCAACTTTGTTAGAAATTAGTATGGCCACACCTGCTTGTTTCTTAGGACCATTTGCTTGATAAACCTTTTCCCATCGCTTTACTCTCAGTAGGTGCCTGTCTTTGTGGTTGAGGTGTGTTTCTTGTAAACTGCAGAATGTTGGATCCTCTTTGCATATCCAATCTCTTAGCCTGTGCCTTTTTATAGGTGAGTTGAGTCCATTGACATTAAGGGATATTAATGACCAGTGGTTGTTAACTCTGGTCAGATTTTTAGTCATACAGTTTGTTTGCCTTCTTTGAGTTGCACTGGTGAAGGGAGTCTAGATGTTTGAGTTATTGTGGTCATTATTGGGCTCCTTGGTTTGTGGTTTTCCTTCTAATACTTTCTGTAAGGCTGGATTTGTGGCTATTTATTGTTTAAATTTGTTTTTATCCTGGAAAATTTTGTTTTCTCCATTTATAGTGAACGAAAGCTTGGCTGGGTATAGTAGTCTGGGCTTGCATCCATGTTCTCTTAGCTTCTGCAGTACATCTATCCAGGACCTTCTGGCTTTCATGGTTTCCATAGAGTAGTCAGGTGTAAGTCTGATAAGTTTACCTTTATAAGTAACTTGGCCTTTTTCCTTTGCAGCCCTTAATATTCTTTATTTATTGTGTATGATTTGTGTTTTGATTATTATATGGCGAGGGGATGTTCTTTTTTGATCCAGCCTATTTGGTGTTCTGTATGCTTCTTGAATCTTTATAGGTATATCTTTCTTTAGGTTGGGAAAGTTTTCTTCTATAATTTTATTAAATATATTTTCTGGACCATTGAGCTGCATTTCTCCTTCTTCGACTCCAATTATTCTTAGGTTTGGTCTTTTTATTGTGTCCCAGATTTCCTGAACGTTTTGTGATGAGAGCTTGTTGGATTTGTTGTTTTCTTTGATCAGTACGTTTATTTTCTCTATGGTATCTTCAGCGTCTGAGATTCTTTCTTCAATCTCTTGTATTCTGTTGGCAGTACTTGTCTCTGTAGTTCCCATTCGTTTACCCAGGTTTTCCATCTCCATTCTTCCCTCGGTTTGTGTTTTCTTCATTACTTCCATTTCATTCTTCAAGTCTTGAACCGCTTCTCTTACCTGTTTGATTGCCTTTTCTTGTTTCTCTTGGTTTTCTTGGGTATCTTTGAGCGATTTATTCATTTCCTCTACCTTTTTGTTTGTCATCTCTAATTGTTTATGGCAGTTTTTCACCTCCTGTTTAAGGTCTTCTATTATTTTCATATAATTCACTTTTGAGTCGATTTCTTCTAATTCTTCTGGAGTAGGGTATACAATTCTTCTTATTTCGGGATCCCTGGATTCTGGTGATGACATGTTGCCTTTCAGGTTGTTGGGGGAATTCTTGCATTGGCGCCTTCCCATCTCTTCCTGCAAATGGAGCCTGGAGAGGCCTGGTGTCTTGGTCCAGTCTTTGCTGTGACTGACTCTCTGGGTGTATCTCTTCAGTGTAGAAGCAGGAACCGACCCGTCCAGATGGAACTCCTCAGCACCACAACTCGGACGCCAATCGGACGTGAGAGGCGGCACTGGGTCCAGGAGACCACTGGAGGCCCTGGGGCACCTTCTATATGTGCCCGAGCTCCCTTACAGGGAGCCTTGAGACCTGCCTGGAAGGCAGGGACTCCCAGCTAGCTCTGGATGGGTAGCCTTAGTGTAGGAGCTCAAAACCGGTTTCAGCACTGGTCCGAGGAGAAGGCAGGGCAGGGTTGTGAGGTGGTGCGCTGGGGGGTTGGGTCGTGCCTAAGGAAGACAGCCCTGCAGAAGGAGCTGGGGGATGGGAGTTTGTGCTCGCTTCTGGGACACCCCGCCACTGAATAGGAGACACTCACCCGTCCAGATGGAACTCCAAAGCACCTAGGCAGGGCCGCCTGGTAGCCCAAAGGTCCGGGGACGAGAGGAAAGCCGTGGGAGGCGGTGCTGGGTCCAGGAGACCACTGGAGGCCCTGGGGCACCTTCTATATGTGATGAAGGGGTGTTTGAAGGGAGATGTCCCATGTTCATTTTCTCATTGGTGGGCGGTGAGTCCTGACACTCAAGCCAGCCTCCGTTCCTGGTGTCAGCTTTCATTACCCCCTCCACCCCTTCCCCTTCATGGAGACAACTCTACAGGAAGACCTTCTAGAACGTGGGTGAGAAAATGTACTGCCAGGAGGACTTCCTGGTGAGTCTGCACTGTTGCGCTGTCACAGCTGGGTGGGAGCAGGGCGGGACCCTCCTTTGGACTCACATGCAGACCTGAGGCCAGCGACAGTGAGTGCCCCTTTGTCACGTGACGTCCTGGATCCTGTGTCCCCTCTCAATACTCCAGGTTCCAGCAAACTGCTGACAAGTGCAGCGTGTGTGGACACCTTATCAAGGAGATGGTGAGAACCTCCCTGTGCCTGGAGTCCCCCACCTTTTGCTGCTCCAGACCATTGGTGGGGCCCTAAGCCATGGCCCCTGGGGGGCGGTGCTGTGCCTCCTGCCCATGCTAACGTTTTTGGTGCTTCCCCCAGATCCTGCAGGCCCTTGGCAAGTCCTACCACCCCAGTTGCTTCCTCTGCTCAGTGTATAACGAGTGTCTGGATGGCGTTCCCTTCAATGTGGACATGGAGAATAACATCTACTGCATAAGAGACTACCACACGTTAGTCCCCTTGCTGAAAAAGCAGTGTGCTCAGCAGCATGACCTCCCCAGCTCGCTTTCTTGCCTACCTCTGCCTCTTTGGTCCTGTTTTTTTTTCTCTTTCTGCCCTCGTGTTTTCTCTGCAGTTGGCGTAGGGACAGCTCTGATTTTGGTGACAGGAGCAGAAATATGGGACTCCTTATATTTTGGTGGAATACATCAGGAAAGAACCTGGACGTGGTATCAATAACTATTATATTTCCAGAATATGTTTCCATATGTGTTCCAATTCATGGGCCTGGGGACGGTTCCCATTGACGCCATAAGGGCAGGGTTGGGACATTTGTGATTCCTGGTCTCTCTTCTGGGCCCTTACCTGACTGTTCCCTGCCATTAGGCCTTTTCCTCCCAAGGAGAAAGCCCTGGTGCCACGTGGGCTTCCAGTCTGTTATGGTGTCTCTGAGCTTATGCCTCAGTGCCTTGGGTCTCTGCTGCTGCTGCTGACGATGATGATGATTTTTGAGATTGGTGCCAGCATTTGTCCTTGGTACTCAGGGTGGAGCAGAGGTCTCCCCTAGGGATGGCTTCAGTCTGGACATCAGGGACTAGAGAATGCATAGAGATGGCTGGAGGGAACCTGAGGCTGTCATGCAGGAGGAGGGAGGGAGGGCACACATAGGAACTGTGTCAACCGTTAGTGCCAAGAAGGCAGAAGCTGCACACCCGCGTATCTACAAATGAGACAGGCTATCTTAGAGCTGTTGTGGTAGCTCCACTCATGTCCCCTTGCCTCTACCTTCTCACCTTCTCACGCCCACTTCCTTTATCCTTCCAGGGCATTTGCTCCAAAATGTGCTTCCTGTGCCTGCCCTATCCTCCCTGCCCAGGTAGGAACACTTCACCCAGAAGCAGAGGGTGTATGATCCTGAGGCTTTGCCTGATCCTGTCTGCTTTGTCTTGGGTCCTAGGCCATATTAGGAATGGTCAAAGGTGGCCATGCTCTGCATTCCGCAGGGCTGAGGATTATAGAGGATGTTCATGCAGGGGTGGGGCAGGTGTACCCTGGATGCATTACAGGGAAGAGGTGGCCCTGATTCTCTTGACCCACTGTGGCACTCTGCTCCATTACATGTAACGGGAGGGGCTGCTCACCCGGCTCATTCAGTTCTGCAGTGGATGTTGGGTAGCCTAGGGCTAGAAGAGCAGATATGGAGGCCTTGTCCTGTGTAGCTCTCTGGGTGTTTCTGCATGAACAATATCTATTTAAGTCAGCTTCCTGAGGAACATGGCTGGTAGGGGGAGTTCCTGCATGAGCCAAAACCCATGTGACTTTCTTACTGTAACATGCCTATGTGTGACTCCAGCTGGGGAAGTTGCCCAGGGCACATAAACATCTGTCTTGGGCACGTGCTGAAGTGCCCTGTCCTTATCTGAGGGACATGTATTCTCAGGGTGGCACATTGTAGAGAGAGCTGCTTTAATGGACAGGACATAGTGCTTCAGGTCCAGGGAGTACACGTGTGAATCTGCCTATTTTTCCAGGGCTGTGAGACAACCATTTATGTGGTGTCCATGGAAAGAGACTACCACATGGAGAGTTACCACTGTGAGGTGAGCCCGGGCCTCACCCACCCTCGCCTGCAGACACTGTTTCAGTTTGGTTGTAGAGGTTTAATCCCATGATGGTTGGTTGATGCCATTGCTTTGGGCCTGTCATATGGCAGAGCTGCTCACCTCATATCTGGTTAAAGAACAAGAAAGAAGGTGTGGAGTGAACTTTGAGATTGCCCACTGTGTAAGGATCCCTGCTACTGAGTCTTAGGACCCACGTGGTGGAGGAGACAGCTGATTCTGCAAGTTGTCCTCACCTCCACAAGCATGGCATGGCACCCACTTGACATGCAATTAATACATGCAGCCAGCCTGGCTGCAGAGTGAGGGCTAGGCCATCCAGGGCTACACAGAGAAACCCTGTCTTAAAACCAAAACAATACCAAAAACATCATCATCAATAATAATAATAATAATAATAATAATAATAATAATAATAATAATAATAATAATCCATGTATAAAAAAAGAGGTCAAGGTACTTGCATCCCCTTGACCAAAGAACCAAAGCATCTTTGGAACTTCAACCACCACTCCATGGACAAGGGAACAAGCTTCAACTCCCCCCCACATTCTATGTTTGTTGTTTTTTGGAAATATGGTCTTACTGTGTAGCCCTGTGTAGTAAGCTTTCTTGTTGGACTGTCTTGGACTCCCAGACTGCAAATAGAGAAACAGACTTCTTTTTTTTCTTTAAAATAGAAAATTGATTCTAAATTCTTATTTATTTATTTATTAATTTTTTTCCATTAACAGCTTTAATTGGGTGTGGGGCAATAGAACTATTCTTAGCACAATTATGGGTGTGGGGTTCCCTGCAGATTCCCCAGGGTGATGGTTCCTGTAATGATTTTTAGGGGGAAACGGCTCCCAACAGATCCCCCCTTTCTCTTATATAAAGGCAGGTAGTTATTACATGGAGAGCACCAGTCAGAGTCAACCCTGGTGTCAGATCTAAAGGAGAAGGGACTGAGATAAGGAGAGACCCTCCTCCCGAGTGGTGAAGCAATTTACCTCTCCTGGGAACAGAGGGGTGCCTGATGATTCTTAGGTCGAGTGGGGACCAGGCCTTTTTACTTTCCCCCTTACCCGTCCTAGGCTTCCCAGGGCCCTGTCTTAGGTAGGGGGATTATCCTGACATAAGTTGCCCGTCCTTGGAGCTCCTCAAATAAAGGGCATCTAGCAGGAGTAAAGTAAACAGATCACAGGGCACCCTGTCTTAGGCCATGTGGAGAGCGCCCTCATACCTGTACCATGCCATGTTAAGCTGGTTTCTACAACCTCTGTATGGTGTGCTATTCAGGCGAGGATCCACACTAACTCCTGTCATTGGGGACCTGCGTCTATCATTAATGAAAAGACTGTGAGGAGCTCCTCAAACAAAAGATATAATGATATAATTTTGGCACCAATAACTCCATCTCCAGACAAGAAGAAAGGGCTTTTTCCAAACCCAGTATTCACCTTTTAGTCTGGCCTATGGTATGTCCTCCTTAATAAGTGCCTACTCCACATAAAGTTATGTGTGCTGCCTGCCAAAAATTAGGGCAGTGTAAAAGGGATCAAAATCTAAAATTTATAACATATGCCTTAAACCCAAACACTTTACAGCATGAGACACAGACTTCTTAATAATGAAAGCTTGGCTTTTGGCTTAGGCTTTTCTCAATTAGCTCTCATAATTTAGATTAACCTGCTTTTATTAATCTTCATTCTTCCATGTAGCTTTTACCTCTCTTCCTTTCTGTGTATCTGGCTTGCTCTGTCTCTCATTAGCATCTCCGGCACCTAGATTCATCTTCCACTGACTCCCCAGAAATCCTGCCTGTCCTCCTGCCTAGATGTTGGTCATTCAGTTCTCTAATAAACCAATAAGAAGACACCTTTGTGGGCTGTAGAGATGGCTCAGTGTTTGAGAGCACTGCTCCAGAGGACCTGGGTTCAATTCCTAGTACCCATATGACAGCTCACAACTATCTGTAAGTCCTTTTCCAGGGGATCTAACACCTTCAAAAAGACATACATGTAGGCAAAACACCAAAGCACATAAATCAAATCAAAAATAGTGAAAAAGAACGTGCATTTGGAAAGATACATCTTCACAGTGTACAAAAAGATTATCCACAACATTTTCCCATTTTTGTCTAAAATAAAGTTTTACTCTGTCTAACACTGTAAAACTATATATAGTAAGAACAATTATCAGGCCAGGCAGTGGTTGCACACACCTTTAATTCCAGCACTCAGGAGGCGGAGACAGGCAGATCTCTGTGAGTTTGAGGCCAGCCTGGTCTACAAGAGCCAGTTCCAGGACAGGCACCAAAGCTACAGAGAAACCTTATCTTGAAACAAACAAACAAGAACAATTATCAGATAAGAATTACAGTTACAATGTTCAGTCCATTTGTATTTGGTGTATTCAGAGAAAATATTATCTGTCTTGATGAGTTCAAAGATTTATACCTAAACCACTTTTTATCATAACATATTTCCAACCGAAAAATCTTTTTAGACCTTAAAACAATTTCTTAGATGAGCAACCTAAGCTTTTATGTCTCTCATCCTTCATAAACTTTACATCTCTTTTGCAAGTTTATTTCAAATGTGGTAAAAACGGCAGCATAACTCCCATCAGAGACCGGAGAAGGATAAAATAGTACCTGAGTAAGCAGGAAGTGCAGAGCAAACAACTTTCAAAACTATAGAAATGATAGAAACAACTGGCTGCCTGGACAGTCACCCAGGGCTCCTCTGCAAATTTGGGACATCCATCATTGGTCTAAAGGCCCAGCACTATCTGACAGACTTTTCTGTTGAGCAGGAATTTTAAAGGACTGTCCTACCTTGTCTTGGCAAATTCGGCATTCATCTTCTTTTGTGTCCTGTCGGTCCAATTTGGTCAGCATACTGTCAGCAGTCGAGGCAAGGGCAGTTTCTTGTCCAGTACCTAACTTTGCCTCACAGCACACATACATACACACACACACACACACACACACACACACACACACACACACACACAAACACTTACAAAGTTTCCTGAATCCCCATTGCCTTCTACTACGTAGATAATGCTGCCAGGAGCAGATGTGTCTCACTGTCATAAAAAGGCTTATGTTATTCAAATCATCTTGAATATCATATTCTGGCCTCTGAAGTGTTTGACAACAATCTATGTATCTGAACAATCTCTTGAGCTCTGTGGTGGTAGTGCATGCTTTTAATCCCAGCACTCGGGAACAGAGGCAGGCGGATCTCTGTGAGTTTGAGGCCAGCCTGGTCTACAGAGTAAGTTTCAGGACAGGTTCCAAAGCTGCACAGAAAAACCCTGTCTTGAAAAACAATAACAGCTGGGCGGTGGTGGCATACACCTTTAATTTCAGCTCTTTGGAGGCAGAGGTAAGAGGATCTCTGTGATTTCGAGGCCAGCCTGGTCTATAAGAGCTAGTTTCAGGGCAGGCAACAAAGTGACACAGAGAAACCCTGTCTTGAAGAAAAAAAAACAAAAGAAAAACAACAACAAACAAAAAAATTATCTCTTGAAAACATATCTACACGACTATATGTTTGAATGTTATAGATGATTAACTAGTAATCTACATTTTTAAAATTATCCTAAACAGTTTGGAATAATAGTCTTTAAGGGCTAGAACTTTACATTTTCAAATGATCTGCAGTACAATACCTAAAACAACAGAAAATATATACAGTATGTTCTAACAAAAATAACTTTAAATTTTTATCAGTATATAAAGACGTATACCAATGTAAAATATTGAAGACTAGTCATTGTGTTTTTTAGTTTAAATTTAGATTCAATTAATTTACCGTTCTATTTTATCATTCCTATATCCTGCTCTTTTATTTTCAGAAAGAGATCCTTGAATCTAACCTGCTTTGTTTAGTTTTTCCCTGACCATGAAAAAGATATAACCTCTCCCCCAATGCAACATATTTCCTGATTTTCATTTTGAAGTTAAGACATTCTTAAAGTATTCAGGTTGCTTTCATTTAGCGTATTTTTTTTTGCTATAACCCAGTGTTTATCAGCAGTGTTATTTTTAGCTTATCAGTATTCAAAGTCAACAAAGCAACATACAGGTTCCACATGCCCTGTCTATTTTCCTCCTTATGTGGCTGTGTATGCAAACACACATACACACACACACACACACACACACACAAAACCAAGCCAAGCATATTGGTACCAATACACTTATAATTCCAGCATTTGGAGTAGAGGCAGGACTAGGAGTTCAAAGTCACCCTGTCCTACATATTAAGTTAGAAGCTATCTTGGAATACATGAAAACCTGCCTCAATAAATCAAACTGAGCCAAAGGCACAAGTTCTCTGAAGGCATCATCTGGGTTCCATAGTGTGAAAACGGACCCAACTGGACCTCACAATGATTTTTATTTCCCCCTCCACCATCGAATCTACCTTTGCTGTGCCAGATGTCCTTTAGCATCTGATAAGGCCCCGCATGCCTCAGCTAATTGCTTCAATTTTCTCTCGACTTCTTCATTCTTAATATTTTGATCTGAATGCTACTTTAGTGTCAGCTTCTGAAATGCCATTTTTTTCCCTGAACCAGGGTGACAATGTATCTCAGACTAAGTCTAGAGCTCACTATATAGCTGAGGGTAACCTTGAATTCCTCAACCTGCTCCCTCCATCTTCTGGGCATCTGTGGGGCATCTGTGTTTGCCTGTTTTATTCAGTGGTGGGCATAAAATCTATGGTCTTATAGTGTGCTGGGGAAACAGTACACTTCTGAGTCACATCCCTTGCCCAAGCCATCACTTCTTGCAATTTCAGATCACACAGGAACAAAGCGACTCTTGGGGGACTCTCTTATAAGGACGGTATTATCACTAAGGAAGGCAACACCTACAACGTTCATAGACTTCACTTCCTAATCATGTCTCTTTGGTAAATTTCTTCTGAATTATAATCTTGTATTTATTACTAATTTATATGCAGGAGTAGGCTAGGAAGTACTAGGAATGTTATCATCAGGTTGATATTCTTCAAGAAGAACAGCGGGTGACCTTCTTGTTTCTATGGCAACATGCTTTGAGTGGAGACATTGTTTTGCCTTCCACTGAGTGACATATAATTGCCTCTTAGATTCTCCAGCATAGAGAAATCTGGTACAATGAGCTTAGCCACACACCCCAAATAAACACATACCCTCGGACCCAGAACTAAGCAAGGAAGTGACCAGTCTCAATATGCATACAGTGAAACCAAATTCAAAACGGGTCGGGTTGTCAGGTCTCTATAGCAACATGAGAAATTGTTATGTTAAGATAGCAATTAGCAAAAGAAATAGCAACAGAAGCTATTGGTTAGTGGTTACACGTGAAGAATTGTAAGATGGCTCAGGGGTTAAGGGCACTTGCCACCAAGCCTAACCACCTGCATTGCATCCTCAGTACCCACAGTGAGAACAAACTCTTTAAAGTTGTCTTCTGACATGCATATGCTCACTGTGGCACGTGTACACACACACACACACAGGCGAACACCTACACAATGAGTGAATGAATGAATCAATGTAAAGAGAAAATTGAAAGGTGCTGAGAGCATACTGCCACCATGTCTAGTGTAAACGTTGTAACTGCACTTCGAAATTAGCACTCCTCCAGGACATAGTCATAGATTCCTGTCCTAACAGCTACTGATATGTAAAGCTCAAATGTTCTGTCCTGAGATTAACCCTCCAGTCGCATCTACTCTTCAATCTGGATAACAGTATATCAGATGACATTTAGACAGTTCTGTTGTCAGCAGATTGCTCTCTGGACAGAAGGTACCTGCTTGCCAACACTCATGATCTGAGTTCAATTTCCGGGACCTATGTGGTGGAAGGAAAGAATCAACTCTTAGTTATCTTCTGTCCTCCAGGTAGGATATTCAGCACATACATGTGTTCACATGTATGCATGTACACACACACACACACACACACACAAAATCAATCAATAATAATAATAAAAATTTTAATAGGTAATCCCTAACAGAGCCACCAGATGGCAGAGCTGCTCAAGTTTAGAAAATGTTAATGTTCTAACAAATGTGTGTAACCTTTTCATAATACAAGTAAACCAAGGATAATATGAATCTGACACATGGCACCTTGGATAGATACTCAGAATACTGTGTCAGTTTCTTCATGTTGTTCGACATTTACTTTAATGTAATTAAGGTTTTGAAGTATTTACTTACCTGCACAAATCGTGTTTCTACTTTTTTTTCTACATGTAAGGATCTTCCCCAAATACTAAATATTCCTTTACGACATTCGTTTTCTTTATTTGGGAATTTCATATACATAAATAGTATATCTTGAACATATTTGCCCCCACATCCTTCCTCCTGATCCCTCGGGGAACCCTGATTCCCTCCTCCAACTCTCCTCAAGTAATCCAAATCTACCAAGCTCCCATCCTTCCTTTTTTTAAATTTTTTAACCTTTATTAATTTATTTTGAGTGCGGCTGTGATGGGATATTTGTATGCCACAACGAAAGTGTAGAAGTCAAGATGCCATCTGGGAAAGCAGTTTTCTCCTCTAAATAAAAGGATCCTAGGGGAACAACTCAGGTTGTCGGGCTCGGTGGCAAGCCCTTACCCACTGAGCCATTTTCACCTCCCCCTTTAAAAACATACTTTTGTGAAGTTTTGAGTTGTGTGTATATGTTTTTGTCTGCACATGGCTGCAGATGCCCTGGGAAGAAGTCAGAGAAAGCCAGGGGAAACCAGAAGGATTAGATTCCCTGGAGCTGAAGTGAAGGGCAGTTTTGAGCTACTCAATGTGGGGGTTTGGAAGAGATCTTGTGGATACTGCGAATTGAGTTAGGATCCCCTGGAGCTCAAGTCCTCTAGAAAAATAGTACATGGTTTTAACCAGTGAGCCATCTCTCCAGTCCACTCTCCTTTGGACACAATATCTTACGTAACCCAAGTTAGCATCAGACACACTATGGAGTTGATCTTGACCTTCTGTTTCCACTTTTTCAAGTACTGTAATTACAGAAGTACCATACCTGGCTCTAGGGAATTATCTTTCTAATGCTTAATCATTATTTTAGGGTGTTATTTTCTAATGGTTAATCATTACTTCTAGGGCAAAGTTTTCTAATGCTTAATTGTGATTTTTTAAAGCATAAAGTCTATGATACAGGTCGGTGGTAGAGCCTTTCCTTGCAAGCACAAGCTCCTGGCTTTATCCCTGGCATCCAGAGTCAAAAACCCAGGAAGGATGTTAGAGGGGAGTTTTGAGTTGGAGGTTAGCCTGAATTATACAAGAAACCTACCTGAAAAGACTAACAACTTTCAGAAAGCATAGACAATATTTACTTTGTCAGGTTTAAATCGTTTTGCATATCAATAATGAGCTCCTTGGCTTAATGTGCTAATTAGTAAAAGAGGAATTGTAGGGACAATGTAGTTCATTGATGGGGCACAGGTTTTCACGTTGTTTTCCGGAAGGAAAGACAAAGCTGCTCCAGGCTGCCCTGTGAAAGGATGCCTTACAGGCTCCCTCAGTTGCAACATTATTCCAACTGTAGGAGTTTGGAAACTGAAAAGCAAATTGCACCCCTCGAATGATTAAACGTAGAGGATGCATCACTGTGACCTAGTGCGCTAAGCACTGGCACTCTAGATGTGAGTGCCTGCGCTCAGCAGATGTTCCCACTCTCATGTTGTGGGGCCAGGAGGGCAGGAGCGAAACCATACAAACTGAAAGGCTGCTGGTTATGGAGAGGAGCTGCAGAGCGAAGAAACGGCTTAGCACAGGATGGATGGAAAGGGACACGCTCACTGGCTACTGATAAGCAAGATTTCCCTTAGCTAGTCAGCTACTACGTTTCTTTGTGTGTGAAAGGGAGGGGACATAAAAGGGTAGTGGATGTAAAGTGAAGGGCCCTGCGTGCTTGCAGCCACAGTGCTGGTGGCCTACATTCTGAAAGGGACACTCAGCTCCTCCATCCTTCTCTCTCGGATGACGACTCTGGAACCCTGAGGTTGACCCATACTCACAGATCTGTTTCCTCTCTCAGCACACAACACGACTGACTCCAGGTGCAGACTGCCACGCAGAAGTAAGCCAAGGTAAGCTTATTGGAGAAGGGAACACAGAAATGATCTTTCGGGACCCTGATGAGCAGAGCAGGGCCCACCTTCCTTTTTCTCATAGAATTGGCAGCATGTCTCATGACAAAGGCGGCACATGTCCTTATTGAGGAGGAATTAGAATAAACTAGAAGCATTTCGGCTGTTGCAGGTCAAAATTTTAAGAACAATGAGAACTTCAGATGCCCCGTTGCACTTAACCAAGGCCTGCCACTAAGGAAGGTACCAGATATTCAGGGGTCACTGAAGTTAACCTGAGATAGTGGCACTGAATTCCTTGTCTCATGTCAATGAAAATTAAGCTGAAGACTCTTGTGTGAGTAAGCAGAGTGGAAGCAGGCTATATTAAGAAGAAAAGGATGGGAAGAAGTTAGGTAAACTTCTGAAGAGCAGGATGGAGGGCTTTCCAAGAGAGGGCAAAGTTCCTTTGTCTGGGATTTTTTTATAGGACTGGACAATAGTTGAGGTAATCTCTGATGAGATTGTTTACTTCTCTGGGCTATCATAGACCAGGCTAATGGAGGAGAACCCATATGCTTTCTATATATTTTCATGGCCCACCTTCTGGTCAGGTACACCCTCCTGGTTAGGGGTGATTGAAGTCTCTCTGTGTCCACTACGGACTCTAGATGTGTTAATTATTGGCTTTGACTGTCGGTCTTGCTACTCTCTGAACATGGAGGTGTCTTGTCATATAGTACGCTCACTTTATTCCCACATTTACATAACCACCACTAGCTTTACCACAGAAGAGAGGTAGCTCTATCCCAGCCACCAGGGCACAGCTGTGGTCTCTCTTGGTTACATAATTTTTGGCTCCTTGACTATGGGAGCATGAGCTGTCCTCTTAGGCAGAAGCTTCTTAGAAGCAGTCCTGGTACCATCTGGAGAGCAGTAGTTGCTTTGTTTTCACTTCCAGTTAAAGAATTATAAGGCAGTTT
>CADCXT010001956.1:0-65893 GCA_902806775.1 Microtus agrestis
CACAAAACAATGGAGCACTATGACAGAACAATGGAGCACTGTGTTGTCACAATGGAGCACTATGATGGAAAAATGGAGCACTATGAAAGAACAGTGGAGCACTGTGATGGAACAATGGAACACTGTGATGGCACAATGAAGCACTGTTATGGAACAATGGAGCACTGTGATGGTACAATGGAGCACTGTGATGGCACAATGAAGCACTATGATGGAACAATTGAGTACTGGGAGAAAACAATGGAGCACTATGACAGAACAATAGAGCACTGTGATGGTACAATGGAGCACTGTGACAGAACAATGGTGCACTGTTATGGAACAATGGAGCACTGTGACGACACGATGGAGCACTGTGACAGAACAATGGAGCATTATGATGGCACAACGGAGCACTGAGATGGAAAAATGGAGCACTGTGATGGCACAATGGAGCACTGTGATGGAAAAATGGAGCATTGTTACAAAACAATGGATCACTATAACAGAACAATAGAGTACAGTGATGGCTCAATGGAGCACTATGATGGAACAATGAAGCACTATGATGGAACAATGGAACACTGTGACGGCACAATGGAGTACTGTGACGAAACAAAGGGGCAGTGTGACGGCACAATGGAGCACTGTGACGGCACAATGGAGCACTGTGACGAAACAATGGAGCACTATGACAGTATAATAGAGCACTGTGATGGCACAATGGAGCACTATGACAGAACAATAGAGCACTGTGATGGCCCAAACTGGAGCACTGTGATGGAACAATGGAGCACTGTGATGGAACAATTGAGCACTGTGATGGCACAATGGATCACTGTGTTGGAACAATGGAGCATTGTGACAAAACAATGGAGCACTATGACAAAACAATTGAGCACTGTGATGGCACAATGGAGCACTATGATGGCACAATGGAGTATTGAGATGGAACAATGATGCACTCTGACAAAACAATGGAGCTCTATGACAGAACAAGGGACCATTATGATGGAACAATGGAACACTGTGATGGAAAAATGGAGCACTATGATGCCACAATAGAGCACTGTGAGAGAAAATGGAGCACTGTGATGGCACAATGGAGCACTGTGATGGAACAATGGAGCATTGTGACAGAACAATGGAGCACTATGACAGGACAATGGAGCACTTTGATGGCACAATGGAGCACTATGATGGAACAATGGAGCACTATGATGGAACAATGGAGCACTGTGACGGCAAAATGGTGTAATGTGACGGAACAATGGGGCACTGTGATGGCACAATAGAGCACTATTACAGAACAATGGAGCATGTGATGGCACAATGGAGCACTATGACAGAACATGGAGCACTGTGATGGCACAATGGAGCACTGTGATGGCACAATGGAGCACTATGAAGGAACAATTGAGTACTGTGAGAAAACAATGGATCACTATGACAGAAAATGGAGCACTGTGATGGTAAAATGAAGCACTGTGACAGAACAATGGTGCACTGTGATGGAACAATGGAGCACTATGATGGCACAATAGAGCACTGTGACAGAACAATGGAGCACTGTGATGGCACAATGGAGCACTGTGATGGAACAATGGAGCATTGTGACAGAACAATGGAGCACTATGACAGAACAATGGAGCACTCTGATGGCACAATGGAGCACTATGATGGAACAATGGAGCACTATGATGGAACAATGGAATACTGTGACGGCACAATGGTGTACTGTGACGGAACAATGGGGCACTGTGATGGCACAATAGAGCACTATGACAGAACAATAAAGCACTGTGATGGCACAATTGAGCACTGTGATGGCACAATGGAGCACAGTGATGGAACAATGGAGCACTGTGACAAAACAATGGAACTCTGTGACAGAACAAGGGACCATTATGATGGAACAATGGAACACTGTGATGGAACAATGGAGCACTGTGATGGCACAATAGAGCACTGTGACAGAACAGTGGAGCACTGGGATGGCAAAATGGAGTACTGTGATTGAACAATGGAGCATTGTGACAAAACAATGGAGCACTATGACAGAACAATGGAGCACTGTGATGTCACAATGGAGCACTATGATGGAACAATGGAGCACTGTGACGGCACAATGGAGTACTGTGAAGGAACAATGGGGCACTGTGATGGCACAATAGAGCGCTATGACAGAACAATGGAGCACTGTGATGGCACAATGGAGCACTATGACAGAACAGTGGAGCACTGTGATGGCACAATGGAACACTGTGATGGCACAATGAAGCACTATTATGGAACAATGGAGCACTGTGATGATACAATGGAGCACTGTGATGGCACAATGAAGCACTATGATGGAACAATTGAGTACTGGGAGAAAACAATGGAGCACTATGACAGAACAATAGAGCACTATGATGGTACAATGGAGCACTGTGACAGAACAATGATGCACTGTGATGGAACAATGGAGCACTGTGACGAAACAATGGAGCACTGTGACAGAACAATGGAGCATTATGATGGCACCACGGAGCACTGAGATGGAACAATGGAGCACTGTGATGTAAAAATGGAGCATTGTTACAAAACAATGGATCACTATGACAGAACAATAGAACACAGTAATGGCTCAATGGAGCACTATGATGGAACAATGAAGCACTATGGTGGAACAATGGAACACTGTGACGGCACAATGGAGTACTGTGACGAAACAAAGGGGCAGTATGATGGCACTAAGGAGCACTATGACAGAACAATGGAGCACTGTGACGGAACAATGGAGCACTGTGACGGCACAATGGAGCACTGTGACAGCACAATGGAGCACTGTGACGAAACAATGGAGCACTATGACAGTATAATAGAGCACTGTGATGGCACAATGGAGCACTATGACAGAACAATAGAGCACTGTGATGGCCCAATCTGGAGCACTGTGATGGAACAATGGAGCACTGTGATGGAACAATTGAGCACTGTGATGGCACAATGGATCACTGTGTTGGAACAATGGAGCATTGTGACAAAACAAGGGAGCACTATGACAAAACAATTGAGCACTGTGATGGCACAATGGAGCACTATGATGGCACAATGGAGTACTGAGATGGAACAATGATGCACTGTGACAAAACAATGGAGCTCTATGACAGAACAAGGGACCATTATGATGGAAAAATGGAACACTGTGATGGAACAATGGAGCACTATGATGCCACAATAGAGCACTGTGAGAGAACAATGGAGCACTGTGATGGCAAAATGGAGCACTGTGATGGAACAATGGAGCATTGTGACGAAACAATGGAGCACTTTGACAGAACAATGGAGCACTATGATGGCACAACGGAGCACTGTGATGGAACAATGGAGCACTAAGAAAGAACTATGGAGCACTGTGTTGGCACAATGGAGCACTGTGATGGAACAGTGGAGCACTATGATGGCACAATGGAGCACTGTGATGGCACAATGAAGCACTATGATGGAACAATTGAGTACTGTGAGACAACAAAGGAGCACTATGACAGAACAATAGAGCACTGTGATGGTACAATGGAGCACTGTGACAGAAAAACGGTACACTGTGATGGAACAATGGAGCACTCTGACGAAACAATGGAGCACTGTGACAGAACAATGGAACATTATGATGGCACAACGGAGTACTGTGATGGAACAATGGAGCACTAAGAAAGAACAATGGAGCACTGTATTGGCACAATGGAGCACTATGATGGAAAAATGGAACACTGTGACGGCACAATGGAGAACTGTGACAGAACAATGGGGCACTGTGATGGCACAATGGAGCACTGTGATGGCACAATAGAGCACTATGACCGAATAGAGCACTGTGAAGGCACAATGGAGCACTGTGATGGAAGAATGGAGAACTGTGAAAAACAATGGAGCACTATGACAGAACAAGGGACCAATGTGTTGGAACAATGGAACACTGTGATGGAACAATGGAGCACTGTGATGGCACAATAGAGCACTGTGACAGAACAATGGAGCACTGTGATGGAACAATGGAGCACTGTGATGGCACAATGGAGCACTGTGATGGAGCAATGGAGCATTGTTACAAAACAATGGATCACGATGACAGAACAATGGAGCACTGTGATGGCTCAATGGAGCACTATGATGGAACAATGTAGCACTACGATGGAACAATGGAACACTGTGACGGCACAATGGAGTACTGTGACGGAACAAAGGGGCAGTGTGATGGCACTAAGGAGCAATATGACAGAACAATGGAGCACTGTGAAGGAACAATGGAGCACTGTGACGGCACAAGGGAGCACTGTGACGAAACAATGGAGCACTGTGACAGTATAATAGAGCACTGTGATGGCACAATGGAGCACTATGACAGAACAATAGAGCACTGTGACGGCACAATGGAGCACTGTGATGGAACAATGGAGTACTTTGATGGCATAATAGAGCACTGTGACAGAACAATGGAACACTGTGATTGGGCAATGGAGCACTGTGATGAAACAATGGAGCACTGTGATGGAACAATGGAGCACTGTGATGGAACAATGGAGCACTGTGATGTCACAATGGAGCACTGTGTTGGAACAATGGAGCATTGTGACAAAACAATTGCACACTATGACAGAACAATGGAGCACTCTGATGGCACAATCGAGCACTGTGACAGAACAATGGTGTACTGTGATGGAACAACTGAGCACTGTGACGAAGCAATGGAACACTGTGACAGAACAATGGAGCACTGTGATGGCACAATGGAGCACTGTGATGGCACAATGGAGCACTGTGATGGAAAAGTGGAGCACCGTGACAAAACAATGGAACACTGTGACAGAACAAGGGACCATTATGATGGAACAATGGAACACTGAGATGGAACAATGGAGCACTGTGATGGCACAATAGAGCACTGTGACAGAACAATGGAGCACTGTGATGGCACAATGGAGCACTGTGATGAAACAATGGAGCATTGTCACAAAACAATGGAGCACTATGACTGAACAATAGAGCACCGTGATAGCACAATTGAGCACTGTGAAGGAACAATGGAGCACTGTGATGGAACAATGGAGCACTATGATGGCACAATAGAGCACTGTGACAGAACAATGGAGCACTGTGATGGCTCAATGGAGCACTATGATGGAACCATGGAGCAATTTGATGGCATAGTAGAGCACTGTGACAGAACAATGGAGCACTGTGATGGGGCAATGGAGCATTGTGAAGGCACAATTGAGAACTGTGATGGAACAATGGAACACTATGATGGGACAATGGAGCACTATTATGGAACAATGGAGCACTATGATGGAACAATGGAGCACTATAATGGCACAATGGAGCATTGTGGTGGCACAATGGAGCACTATGACAGAACAATGGAGCACTGTGGTGGCACAATGGAGCACTATGAAGGAACTATGGAGCACTGTGAAAAAACAATGGAGCACTATGACAGAAAAATGGAGCACTGTGATGCTACAAAGGAGCACTATGCAGAACAATGGTGCACAGTGATGGAACAATGGAGCACTGTGATGAAACAATGGAGCACTGTGACAGAACTAGTGAGCACTATGATGGCACAATGGAGCACTGTCATGGCACAATGGAGCACTATAAGAGAACAATAATGCACTAAGATGATACAATGGAGCACTGTGATGGAATGGAGCACTGTGACAAACAATGGAGCACTATGACTGAACAATGGAGCACCGCGATAGCACAATTGAGCACTGTGATGGAACAATGGAGCACTGTGATGGAACAATGGAGCACTATGATGGCACAATAGAGCTCTGTGACAGAACAATGGAGCACTGTGATGTAGCAATGGAGCATTGTGACGGCACAATTGAGAACTGTGATGGAACAATGGAGCACTGTGATGGCACAATGGAGCACTGTGATGGCACAATGGAGCACTATGATGGAAAAATGGAACACAGAGATGGAACAATGAAGCACTGTGATGGCACAATAGAGCACTGTGACAGAACAATGGAGCACTGTGATATAGCAATGGAGCATTGTGACGGCACATTTGAGAACAGTTATGGAACAATAAAGCACTATGATGGGACAATGGAGCACTATGATGGAACAATGGAGCACTATGACAGAATAATTGAGCACTATGACGGAAAAATGGAGCACTGTGACGGCACAATGGAGCACTGTGATGGAACAATGGAGCAATGGTGCACTGTGATGGAACAATGGAGCACTGTGACAGCACAATGGAGCACTCTGACAGAACAATGGAGGATTGTGATGGCACAATGGAGCACTGGGACAGAACAATGGTGCACTGTGATGGAACAATGGAGCACTGTGACGAAACAATGGAGCACTATGACAGAACAATGGAGCACTATGATGGCACAATGGAGCACTGTGATGGCACAATGGAGCATGGTGACAAAACAGTCGAGCACAGTGACAAAACAATTGAGCACTATGACAGAACAACGGAACACTGTGGTGGCACAATGAAGCACTATGACAGAACAACGGAGCACTGTGATGGCACAATGGAGCACTGTGATGGAACAATGGAGCACTATGACAGAACAATGGAGCACTGTGTTGGCACCATGGAGCACTATGATGGAACAATGGAACACTGTGACGGCACAAGGGAGAACTGTGACAGAACAATGGGGCACTGTGATGGCACAATGGAGCACTGTGATGGCACAATGGAGCTCTATGACAGAATAGAGCACTGTGAAGGCACAATGGAGCACTGAGATGGAAGAATGGAGAACTGATGGAACAATGGAGCACTATCACAGCACAATGGAGCACTGTGTTGCCACAATGGAACACTGTGATGGAACAATGGAGCACTGTGATGGCACAATAGAGCACTGTGACAGAACAATGGAGCACTGTGATGGGGCAATGGAGCACTGTGACCAAACAATGGAGCACTGTGATGGAACAATGGAGCACTGTGATGGAACAATGGAGCACTGTGATGGCACAATGGAGCACTGTGTTGGAACAATGGAGCATTGTGACAAAACAATGGCGCACTATGACAGAACAATGGAGCACTCTGATGGCACAATCGAGCACTGTGACAGAACAATGGTGTACTGTGATGGAACAAATGAGCACTGTGACGAAGCAATGGAACACTGTGACAGAACAATGGAGCACTGTGATGGCACAATGGAGCACTGTGATGGAACAATGAAGCACTGTGACAAAACAATGGAACACTGTGACAGAACAAGGGACCATTATGATGGAACAATGGAACACTGAGATGGAACAATGGAGCACTGTGATGGCACAATAGAGCACTGAGACTGAACGATGGAGCACTGTGATGGCACAATGGAGCACTGTGATGGAACAATGGAGCATTGTCACAAAACAATGGAGCACTATGACAGAACAATGGAGCACTGTGATCGCACAATGGAGCACTATGATGGAACAATGGAGCACTATGATGGAACAATGGAGCACTGTGACGGCACAATGGATTACTGTGACGGAACAATGGGGCACTGTGATGGCACAATAGAGCACTATGACAGAAAAATGGAGCACTGTGATGGCACAATGGAGCACTATGTCAGAACAGTGGAGCACTGTGATGGCACAATGGAGCACTGTGATGGCACAATGGAGCACTATGATGGAACAATTGAGTACTGTGAGAAAACAATTGAGCACTATGACAGAACAATGGAGCACTGTGATGGAACAATGGAGCACTGTGACAGAACAATGGTGCACTGTGATGGAACAATGGAGCACTGTGACAAAACAATGGAGCACTTTGAAAGAACAATGGAGAACTGTGATGGCACAACAGAGCACTGTGCTGGAACAATGGAGCACTATCACAGAACAATGGAGCACTATGATGGCACAATGGAGCACTGTGATGGAACAATGGAGCACTATGACAGAAAAATGGAGCACTGTGATGGAACAATGGAGCACTTTGATGGCATAATAGAGCACTGTGACAGAAAAATGGAGCACAGTGATTGGGCAATCGAGCATTGTGACGGCACAATTGAGAACTGTGATGGAACAATGGAGCACTGTGATGGAACAATGGAGCACTGTGTTTGAACAATGGAGCATTGTGACAAAACAATGGCGCACTATGACAGAACAATAGAGCACTATGATGGCACAATGGAGCACTGTGATGGCACAATGGAGCACTGTGACAAAACAATCAAGCACGGTGACAAATCAATCGAGCACTATGACAGAACAATGGAGCAGTGTGATGGCATAATGGAGCACTGTCACAGAAAATGGTGCATTGTGATGGAATAATGGAGCACTGTGACGAAACAATGGAGCACTGTGATGGCAAAATGGAGCACTCTGATGGCACAATGGACCACTGTGATGGAACAGAGGAGCACTGAGACAGCACAATGGAGCACTATGACAGAACAATGGAACACTGTGGTGGCACAATGAAGCACTATGACAGAACAATGGAGCACTGTGATGGCACAATGGAGCACTGTGATGGAACAATGGAGCACTATGACAGAACAATGGAGCACAGTGTTGGCACAATGGAGCACTATGATGGAACAATGGAACACTGTGACGGCACAAGGGAGAACTGTGACAGAACAATGGGGCACTGTGATGGCACAATGGAGCACTGTGATGGCACAATGGAGCACTTTGGTGTCATAATAGAGCACTGTGACAGAACAATTGAGCACAGTGATGGGGCAATGGAGCATTGTGACGGCACAATTGAGAACTGTGATGGCAAAATGGAGCACTGTGATGGAACAATGGAGCACTGTGATGGCACAATGGAGCACTGTGTTGGAAAAATGGAGCATTGTGACAAAACAATGGCGCACTATGACAGAAAAATAGAGCACTGTGATGGCACAATCGAGCACTGTGACAGAACAATGGTGTACTGTGATGGAACAATTGAGCACTGTGACGGCACAATGGATTAATGTGACTGAACAATGGGGCACTGTGATGGCACAATAGAGCAGTATGACAGAACAATGGAGCACTGTGATGGCACAATGGAGCACTATGACAGAACAGTGGAGCACTGTGATGGCACAATGGAGCACTGTGATGGCAAAATGAAGCACTATGATGGAAAAATTGAGTACTGTGATGGCACAATGGAGCACTGTGATGGCACAATGAAGCACTATGATGGAACAATTGAGTACTGTGAGAAAACAATGGAGCACTATGACAGAACAATAGAGCACTGTGATGGTACAATGGAGCACTATGACAGAACAACGGTGCACTGTGATGGAACAATGGAGCACTGTGACGAAACAATGGAGCACTGTGACAGAACAATGGAGCATTATGATGGCACAACGGAGTACTGTGATGGAACAATGGAGCACTGTGACAAAACAATGGAACACTGTGACAGAACAAGGGTCCATTATCATGGAACAATGGAACACTGTGATGGAACAATGGAACACTGTCATGGAACAATGGAGCACTATCACAGAAAAATTGAGCACTGTGATGGCACAATGGAGCACTGTGATGGCAAAATGGAGAACTGTGATGGCACAATGGAGCACTGTGATGGAACAATGGAGCACTTTGATGGCATAATAGAGCACTGTGACAGAACAATGGAGCACTGTGATGGGGCAATGGAGCATTGTGACGGCAGAATTGAGAACTGTGATGGAACAATGGAGCACTGTGATGCAACAATGGAGCACTGGGATGGCACAATGGAGCACTGTGTTGGAACAATGGAGCATTGTGACAAAACAATGGCGCACTATGACAGAACAATGGAGCACTCTGATGGCACAATCGAGCACTGTGACAGAACAATGGTGTACTGTGATGGAACAATTGAGCACTGTGACGAAGCAATGGAACACTGTGACAGAACAATGGAGCACTGTGATGGCACAATGGAGCACTGTGATGGCACAATGGAGCACTCTGATGGAACAATGGAGCACTGTGACAAAACAATGGAACACTGTGACAGAACAAGGGACCATTATGATGGAAAAATGGAACACTGTGATGGAACAATGGAGCACTGTGATGGCACAATAGAGCACTGTGACAGAACAATGGAGCACTGTGATGGCACAATGGAGCACTGTGATGGAACAATGGAGCATTGTCACAAAACAATGGAGCACTATGACAGAACATTGGAGCACTGTGATGGCACAATGGAGCACTATGATGGAACAATGGAGCACTATGATGGAACAATGGAGCACTGTGACGGCACAATGGATTACTGTGACGGAACAATGAGGCACTGTGATGGCAAAATAGAGCACCATGACAGAACAATGGAGCACTGTGATGGCACAATGGAGCACTGTGAGGAAACAATGGAGCACTTTGAAAGAACAATGGAGCACTGTGATGGAACAATGGAGCACTGTGAGGAAACAATGGAGCACTTTGAAAGAACAATGGAGCACTTTGAATGAACAATGGAGCACTGTGATGGAACAATGGAGCACTGTGACGGAACAAAGGAGCACTGTGACGGAACAATGGCTCACTGTGACGGAACAATGGCTCACTGTGATGGCACAATGGAACACTATGATGGAACAATTGAGTACTGTGAGAAAACAATGGAGCACTATGACAGAACAATGGAGCACTGTGATGGAACAATGGAGCACTGTGACAGACAATGGTGCACTGTGACGGAACAATGGAGCACTGTGACGAAACAATGGAGCACTTTGAAAGAACAATAGAGCACTGTGATGGCACAACAGAGCACTGTGGTGGAAAAATGGAGCACTATCACAGAACAATGGAGCACTATGATGGCAAAATGGAGCACTGTGATGGAACAATGGAGCACTGTGACAAAGCAATGGAGCACTATGACAGAACAATGGAGCACTGTGATGGAACAATGGAGCACATTGATGGCATAATAGAGCACTGTGACAGACCAATGGAGCACTGTGATGGGGCAATGGAGCATTGTGACGGCACAATTGAGAACTGTGATGGAACAATGGAGCACTGTGATGGAACAATGGAGCACTATGATGGCACAATGGAGCACTGTGGTGGAACAATGGAGGACTGTGACAAAGCAATGGAGCACTATGACAGAACAATAGAGCACGGTGATGGCACAATCGAGCACTGTGACAGAACAATGGTGTACTGTGATGGAAAAATTGAGCACTGTGACGGCACAATGGATTACTGTGATGGAACAATGGGGCACTGTGATGGCACAATAGAGCACTATGACAGAACAATGGAGCACTGTGATGGCACAATGGAGCAGTATGACAGAACAGTGGAGCACTGTGATGGCACAATGGAGCACTGTGATGGCACAATGAAGCACTTTGATGGAACAATGGAGCACTGTGATGGCACAATGGAGCACTGTGATAGAACAATGAAGCACTATGATGGAACAATTGAGTACTGTGAGAAAACAATGGAGCACTATGACAGAACAATAGAGCACTGTGATGGTACAATGGAGCACTGTGACAGAACAACGGTGCACTGTGATGGAACAATGGAGCACTGTGACGAAACAATGGAGCACTGTGACAGAACAATGGAGCATTATGATGGCACAACGGAGCATTGTGATGGAACAGTGGAGCACTAAGAAAGAACAATGGAGCACTGTGTTGGCACAATGGAGCACTATGACGGAACAATGGAACACTGTGACGGCACAATGGAGAACTGTGACAGAACAATGGGGCACTGTGATGGCACAATGGAGCACTGTGATGGCACAATAGAGCACTATGACAGAATAGAGCACTGTGAAGGCACAATGGAGCACTGTGATGGAAGAATGGAGAACTGTGAAAAACAATGGAGCACTATGACAGAACAAGGGACCAATAGGTTGGAACAATGGAACACTGTGATGGAACAATGGAGCACTGTGATGGCACAATAAAGCACTGTGATAGAACAATGGAGCACTGTGATGGAACAATTGGAGCACTGTGATGGCACAATGGAACACTATGATGGAACAATTGAGTACTGTGAGAAAACAATGGAGCACTATGACAGAACAATGGAGCACTGTGATGGAACAATGGAGCACTGTGACAGAACAATGGTGCACTGTGATGGAACAATGGAGCACTGTGACGAAACAATGGAGCACTTTGAAAGAACAATGGAGCACTGTGATGGCACAACAGAGCACTGTGGTGGAAAAATGGAGCACTATCACAGAACAATGGAGCACTATGATGGCAAAATGGAGCACTGTGATGGAACAATGGAGCACTGTGACAAAGCAATGGAGCACTATGACAGAACAATGGAGCACTGTGATGGAACAATGGAGCACATTGATGGCATAATAGAGCACTGTGACAGAACAATGGAGCACAGTGATGGGGCAATGGAGCATTGTGACGGCACAATTGAGAACTGTGATGGAACAATGGAGCACTGTGATGGAACAATGGAGCACTGTGGTGGAACAATGGAGCACTGTGACAAAGCAATGGAGCACTATGACAGAACAATAGAGCACGGTGATGGCACAATCGAGCACTGTGACAGAACAATGGTGTACTGTGATGGAACAATTGAGCACTGTGACGGCACAATGGATTACTGTGACGGAACAATGGGGCACTGTGATGGCACAATAGAGCACTATGACAGAACAATGGAGCACGGTGATGGCACAATGGAGCAGTATGACAGAACAGTGGAGCACTGTGATGGCACAATGGAGCACTGTGATGGCACAATGAAGCACTTTGATGGAACAATGGAGCACTGTGATGGCACAATGGAGCACTGTGATAGAACAATGAAGCACTATGATGGAACAATTGAGTACTGTGAGAAAACAATGGAGCACTATGACAGAACAATAGAGCACTGTGATGGTACAATGGAGCACTGTGACAGAACAACGGTGCACTGTGATGGAACAATGGAGCACTGTGACGAAACAATGGAGCACTGTGACAGAACAATGGAGCATTATGATGGCACAACGGAGCATTGTGATGGAACAGTGGAGCACTAAGAAAGAACAATGGAGCACTGTGTTGGCACAATGGAGCACTATGACGGAACAATGGAACACTGTGACGGCACAATGGAGAACTGTGACAGAACAATGGGGCACTGTGATGGCACAATGGAGCACTGTGATGGCACAATAGGAGCACTATGACAGAAAATGGAGCACTGTGAAGGCACAATGGAGCACTGTGATGGAAGAATTGAGAACTGTGAAAAACAATGGAGCACTATGACAGAACAAGGGACCAATAGGTTGGAACAATGGAACACTGTGATGGAACAATGGAGCACTGTGATGGCACAATAAAGCACTGTGACAGAACAATGGAGCACTGTGATGGAACAATTGAGCACTGTGATGGCACAATGGAACACTATGATGGAACAATTGAGTACTGTGAGAAAACAATGGAGCACTATGACAGAACAATGGAGCACTGTGATGGAACAATGGAGCACTGTGACAGAACAATGGTGCACTGTGATGGAACAATGGAGCACTGTGACGAAACAATGGAGCACTTTGAAAGAACAATGGAGCACTGTGATGGCACAACAGAGCACTGTGGTGGAAAAATGGAGCACTATCACAGAACAATGGAGCACTATGATGGCAAAATGGAGCACTGTGATGGAACAATGGAGCACTGTGACAAAGCAATGGAGCACTATGACAGAACAATGGAGCACTGTGATGGAACAATGGAGCACATTGATGGCATAATAGAGCACTGTGACAGACCAATGGAGCACTGTGATGGGGCAATGGAGCATTGTGACGGCACAATTGAGAACTGTGATGGAACAATGGAGCACTGTGATGGAACAATGGAGCACTATGATGGCACAATGGAGCACTGTGGTGGAACAATGGAGGACAGTGACAAAGCAATGGAGCACTATGACAGAACAATAGAGCACGGTGATGGCACAATCGAGCACTGTGACAGAACAATGGTGTACTGTGATGGAAAAATTGAGCACTGTGACGGCACAATGGATTACTGTGATGGAACAATGGGGCACTGTGATGGCACAATAGAGCACTGTGACAGAACAATGGAGCACAGTGATGGGGCAATGGAGCATTGTGACGGCACAATTGAGAACTGTGATGGAACAATGAAGCACTGTGATGGAACAATGGAGCACTGTGGTGGAACAATGGAGGACTGTGACAAAGCAATGGAGCACTATGACAGAACAATAGAGCACGGTGATGGCACAATCGAGCACTGTGACAGAACAATGGTGTACTGTGATGGAACAATTGAGCACTGTGACGGCACAATGGATTACTGTGACGGAACAATGGGGCACTGTGATGGCACAATAGAGCACTATGACAGAACAATGGAGCACTGTGATGGCACAATGGAGCAGTATGACAGAACAGTGGAGCACTGTGATGGCACAATGGAGCACTGTGATGGCACAATGAAGCACTTTGATGGAACAATGGAGCACTGTGATGGCACAATGGAGCACTGTGATAGAACAATGAAGCACTATGATGGAACATTTGAGTACTGTGAGAAAACAATGGAGCACTATGACAGAACAATAGAGCACTGTGATGGTACAATGGAGCACTGTGACAGAACAATGGTGCACTGTGATGGAACAATGGAGCACTGTGACGAAACAATGGAGCACTGTGACAGAACAATGGAGCATTATGATGGCACAACGGAGCATTGTGATGGAACAGTGGAGCACTAAGAAAGAACAATGGAGCACTGTGTTGGCACAATGGAGCACTATGACGGAACAATGGAACACTGTGACGGCACAATGGAGAACTGTGACAGAACAATGGGGCACTGTGATGGCACAATGGAGCACTGTGATGGCACAATAGAGCACTATGACAGAATAGAGCACTGTGAAGGCACAATGGAGCACTGTGATGGAAGAATGGAGAACTGTGAAAAACAATGGAGCACTATGACAGAACAAGGGACCAATAGGTTGGAACAATGGAACACTGTGATGGAACAATGGAGCACTGTGATGGCACAATAAAGCACTGTGACAGAACAATGGAGCACTGTGATGGAACAATTGAGCACTGTGATGGCACAATGGAGCACTGTGTTGGAGCAATGGAACATTGTTACAAAACAATGGATCACTATGACAGAACAATGGAGCACTGTGATGGCTCAATGGAGCACTATGATGGAACAATTTAGCACTACGATGGAACAATGGAACACTGTGACGGCACAATGGAGTACTGTGACGGAACAAAGGTGGAGTGTGATGGAACTAAGGAGCACTATGACAGAACAATGGAGGACTGTGAAGGAACAATGGAGCACTGTGTCGGCACAAGGGAGCACTGTAACGGCACAATGGAGCACTGTGTCGAAACAATGGAGCACTGTGACAGTATAATAGAGCACTGTGATGGCACAATGGAGCACTATGACAGAACAATAGAGCACTGTGACGGCACAATGGAGCACTGTGATGGAACAATGGAGTACTTTGATGGCATAATAGAGCACTGTGACAGAAAAATGGAGCACTGTGATGGGGCAATGGAGCACTGTGATGAAACAATGGAGCACTGTGATGGAACAATGGAGCACTGTGATGGAACAATGGAGCACTGAGATGGCACAATGGAGCACTGTGTTGGAACAATGGAGCATTGTGACAAAACAATTGCGCACTATGACAGAACAATGGAGCACTCTGATGGCACAATCGAGCACTGTGACAGAACAATGGTGTACTGTGATGGAACAATTGAGCACTGTGACAAAACAATGGAACACTGTGACAGAACAAGGGACCATTATGATGGAACAATGGAACACTGAGATGGAACAATGGAGCACTGTGATGGCACAATAGAGCACTGTGTTGGAACAATGGAGCATTGTGACAAAACAATGGCGCACTATGACAGAAAATAGAGCACTATGATGGCACAATAGAGCACTGTGACAGAACAATGTTGTACTGTGATGGAACAATGGAACACTGTGACGGCACAAGGGAGAACTGTGACAGAACAATGGGGCACTGTGATGGCACAATGGAGCACTGTGATGGCACAATAGAGCACTATGACAGAATAGAGCACTGTGAAGGCACAATGGAGCACTGTGATTGAAGAATGGAGAACTGTGACAAAACAATGGAGCACTATGACAGAACAAGGGACCAATATGTTGGACAATGGAACACTGTGATGGCACAATGGAGCACTGTGACGGAACAATGGGGCACTGTGATGGCACAATAGAGCAGTATGACAGAACAATGGAGCACTGTGATGGCACAATGGAGCACTATGACAGAACAGTGGAGCACTGTGATGGCACAATGGAGCACTGTGATGGCACAATGGAGCACCATGATGGAACAATTGAGTACTGTGAGAAAACAATGGAGCACTATGACAGAAAATGGAGCACTGTGATGGTACAATGGAGGACTGTGACAGAACAATGGTGCACTGTGATGGAACAATGGAGCACTGTGACGAAACAATGTAGCACTTTGACAGAACAATGGAGCACTATGATGGCACAACGGAGCACTGTGATGGAACAATGGAGCACTATCACAGAACAATGGAGCACTGTAATGGCACAATGGAGCACTGTGACAGAACAATGGAGCACTGTGATGGAACAATGGAGCACTGTGACAGAACAATTGTGCACTGTGATGGAACAATGGAGCACTGTGACAAAACAATGGAGCACTATGACAGAACAATGGAGCACTCTGATGGCACAATGGAGCACTATGATGGAACAATGGAGCACTATGATGGAACAATGGAGCACTGTGAAGGCACAATGGAGCATTGAGATGGAAGAATGGAGAACTGTGATGGAACATTCGAGCACTATGACAGCACAATGGAGCAAAGTGTTGGCACAATGGAACACTGTAATGGAACAATGGAGCACTGTGATGGCACAATAGAGCACTGGGATGGAAAAATGGAGCATTGTCACAAAACAATGGAGCACTATGACAGATCAATGGAGCACTGTAATGGCACAATGGAGCACTATGATGGAACAATGGACCACTATGATGGAACAATGGAGCACTGTGACGGCACAATGGATTACTGTGACGGAACAATGGGGCACTGTGATGGCACAATAGAGCACTATGACAGAAAAATGGAGCACTGTGATGGCACAATGGAGCACTATGACAGAACAGTGGAGCACTTTGATGGCACAATGGAGCACTGTGATGGAACAATTGAGTACTGTGAGAAAACAATTGAGCACTATGACAGAACAATGGAGCACTATGATGGAACAATGGTGCACTGTGACAGAACAATGGTGCACTGTGATGGAACAATGGAGCACTGTGACGAAACAATGGAGCACTTTGAAAGAACAATGGAGCACTGTGATGGCACAACAGAGCACTGTGGTGGAACAATGGAGCACTATCACAGAACAATGGAGCAGAATGATGGCACAATGGAGCACTGTGATGGAACAATGGAGCACTGTGACAAAACAATGGAGCACTATGACAGAACAATGGAGCACTGTGATGGAACAATGGAGCACTTTGTTGGCATAATAGAGCACTGTGACAGAACAATGGAGCACTGTGATGGGGCAATGGAGCATTGTGACGGCACAATTGAGAACTGTGATGGAACAATGGAGCACTGTTATGGAACAATGGAGCACTGTGATGGCACAATGGAGCACTGTGTTGGAACAATGGAGCATTGTGACAAAACAATGGCGCACTATGACAGAACAATAGAGAACTCTGATGGCACAATCGAGCACTGTGACCGAACAATGGTGTACTGTGATGGAACAATTGAGCACTGTGACGAAGCAATGGAACACTGTGACAGAACAATGGAGCACTGTGATGGCAAAATGGAGCACTGTGATGGCACAATGGAGCACTGTGATGGAACAATGGAGCACTGTGACAAAACAATGGAACACTGTGACAGAACAAGGGACCATTATGATGGAAAAATGGAACACTGTGATGGAACAATGGAGCATTGTGATGGCACAATAGAGCACTGTGACAGAACAATGGAGCACTGTGATGGCACAATGGAGCACTATGATGGAAAAATGGAGCACTATGATGGAACAATGGAGCATTGTTACAAAACAATGGATCACTATGACAGAACAATGAAGCACTGTGATGGCACAATGGAGCACCATGATGGAACAATTGAGTACTGTGAGAAAACAATGGAGCACTATGACAGAACAATGGAGCACTGTGATAGAACAATGGAGCACTGTGACAGAACAATGGTGCACTGTGATGGAACAATGGAGCACTGTGACGAAACAATGGAGCACATTGAAAGAACAATGGAGCACTGTGATGGCACAACAGAGCACTGTTTTGGAACAATGGAGCACTATCACAGAACAATGGAGCACTATGATGGCACAATGGAGCACTGTGATGGAACAATGGAGCACTGTGACAAAACAATGGAGCACTATGACTGAACAATGGAGCACTGTGATGGAACAATGGAGCACTTTGGTGGCATAATAGAGCACTGTGACAGAACAATTGAGCACAGTGATGGGGCAATGGAGCATTGTGACGGCACAATTGAGAACTGTGATGGAAAAATGGAGCACTGTGATGGAACAATGGAGCACTGTGATGGCACAATGGAGCACTGTGTTGGAAAATGGAGCATTGTGACAAAACAATGGCGCACTATGACAGAACAATAGAGCACTGTGATGGCACAATCGAGCACTGTGACAGAACAATGGTGTACTGTGATGGAACAATTGAGCACTGTGACGGCACAATGGATTAATGTGACTGAACAATGGGGCACTGTGATGGCACAATAGAGCAGTATGACAGAACAATGGAGCACTGTGATGGCACAATGGAGCACTATGACAGAACAGTGGAGCACTGTGATGGCACAATGGAGCACTGTGATGGCAAAATGAAGCACTGTGATGGAAAAATTGAGTACAGTGAGAAAACAATGGAGCACTATGACAGAACAATAGAGCACTGTGATGGTACAATGGAGCACTATGACAGAACAACGGTGCACTGTGATGGAACAATGGAGCACTGTGACGAAACAATGGAGCACTGTGACAGAACAATGGAGCATTATGATGGCACAACGGAGTACTGTGATGGAACAATGGAGCACTGTGACAAAACAATGGAACACTGTGACAGAACAAGGGACCATTATGATGGAACAATGGAACACTGTGATGGAACAATGGAACACTGTCATGGAACAATGGAGCATTATCACAGAAAAATGGAGCACTGTGATGGCACAATGGAGCACTGTGATGGCACAATGGAGCACTGATATGGCAAAATGGAGAACTGTGATGGCACAATGGAGCACTGTGATGGAACAATGGAGCATTTTGATGGCATAATAGAGCACTGTGACAGAACAATGGAGCACTGTGTTGGGGCAATGTAGCACTATGACAGAAAATGGAGCACTGTGATGGTACAATGGAGCACTGTGACAGAACAATGGTGCACTGTGATGGAACAATGGAGCACTGTGACGAAACAATGTAGCACTTTGACAGAACAATGGAGCACTATGATGGCACAACGGAGCACTGTGATGGAACAATGGAGCACTATCACAGAACAATGGAGCACTGTGATGGCAAAATGGAGCACTGTGATGGCACAATAGAGCACTGTGATGGAACAATGGAGCACTATCACAGAACAATGGAGCACTGTGATGGCACAATGGAGCACTGTGATGGAACAATGGAGCACTGTGACAAAACAATGGAGCACTATGACAGAACAATGGAGCACTCTGATGGCACAATGGAGCACTGTGATGGCAAAATGGAGCACTGTGATGGCACAATAGAGCACTGTGATGGAACAATGTAGCACTTTGATGGCATAATAGAGCACTGTGACAGAACAATCGAGCATTGTGATGGGGCAATGGAGCATTGTGACGGCACAATTGAGAACTGTGATGGAACAATGGAGCACTGTGAGGGCACAATGGAGCACTGTGATGGCACAATGGAGCACTGAGTTGGAACAATGGAGCATTGTGACAAAACAATGGCGCACTATGACAGAACAATAGAGCACTGTGATGGCACAATCGAGCACTGTGACAGAATAATGGTGTACTCTGATGGAAAAATTGAGCACTGTGACGAAACAATGGAGCACTGTGACAGTATAATAGAGCACTGTGCTGGCATAATTGAGCACTATGACAGAAAAATAGAGCACTGTGATGGCACAATGGAGCACTGTGATGGAAAAATGGAGCACTATGATGGCACAATGGATCACTGTGTTGGAACAATGGAGCATTGTGACAAAACAATGGAGCACTATGACAGAACAATGGAGCACTGTGATGGCACAATGGAGCACTATTATGGCACAATGGAGCACTGAGATGGAACAATGCTGCACTGTGACAAAACAATGGAGCTCTATGACAGAACAAGGGACCATTATGATGGAACAATGGAACACTGTGATGGAACAATGGAGCACTATGTTGGCACAATAGAGCACTGTTGCAGAACAATGGAGCACTCTGATGGCACAATGGAGCACTGTGATGGAACAATAGAGCACTGTGACAGAACAATGGAGCACTATGATGGAACAATGGAGCACTATGATGGAACAATGGAGCACTGTGATGGCACAATGGAGTACTGTGACGGAACAATGGGGCACTGTGATGGCACAATAGAGCAGTATGACAGAACAATGGACCACTGTGATGGCACAATGTAGCACTATGACAGAACAGTGGAGCACTGTGATGGCACAATGGAGCACTATGATGGCACAATGGAGCACTATGGTGGAACAATTGAGTACTGTGAGAAAACAATGGAGCACTATGACAGAAAATGGAGCAGTATGATGGTACAATTGAGCACTGTGACAGAACAATGGTGCACTGTGATGGAACAATGGAGCACTGTGACAAACAATGGAGCCCTTTGACTGAACAATGGAGCACTATGATGGCACAACGGAGCACTGTAATGGCACAATGGAGCACTGTGATGGCACAATGGACCACTGTGATGGAACAGAGGAGCACTGAGACAGCACAATGGAGCACTATGACAGAACAATGGAACACTGTGGTGGCACAATGAAGCACTATGACAGAACAATGGAGCACTGTGATGGCACAATGGAGCACTGTGATGGAACAATGGAGCACTATGACAGAACAATGGAGCACTGTGTTGGCACAATGGAGCACTATGATGGAACAATGGAACACTGTGACGGCACAAGGGAGAACTGTGACAGAACAATGGGGCACTGTGATGGCACAATGGAGCACTATGATGGCACAATGGAGCTCTATGACAGAATAGAGCACTGTGAAGGCACAATGGAGCATTGAGATGGAAGAATGGAGAACTGTGATGGAACATTCGAGCACTATGACAGCACAATGGAGCACAGTGTTGGCACAATGGAACACTGTAATGGAACAATGGAGCACTGAGATGGCACAATAGAGCAATGTGACAGAACAATGGAGCACTGTGATGGGGCAATGGAGCACTGTGATGAAACAATAGAGCACTGTGATGGAACAATTGAGCACTGGGATGGAACAATGGAGCACTGTGATGGCACAATGGAGCACTGTGTTGGAACAATGGAGCATTGTGACAAAACAATGGCGCACTATGACAGAACAATGGAGCACTGTGATGGCACAATCGAGCACTGTGACAGAACAATGGTGTATTGTGATGGAACAATTGAGCACTGTGATGAAGCAATGGAACACTGTGACCGAACAATGGAGCACTGTGATGGCACAATGGAGCACTGTGATGGAACAATGGAGCACTATGACAAAACAATGGAACACTGTGACAGAACAAGGGACCATTATGATGGAACAATGGAACACTGTGATGGACAGTGGTGCACTGTGATGGCACAATAGAGCACTGTGACAGAACAACGGAGCACTATGATGGCACAATTGAGCACTGTGATGGAACAATGGAGCATTGTCACAAAACAATGGAGCACTATGACAGATCAATGGAGCACTGTAATGGCACAATGGAGCACTATGATGGAACAATGGACCACTATGATGGAACAATGGAGCACTGTGACGGCACAATGGATTACTGTGATGGAACAATGGGGCACTGTGATGGCACAATAGAGCACTATGACAGAAAAATGGAGCACTGTGATGGCACAATGGAGCACTATGACAGAACAGTGGAGCACTTTGATGGCACAATGGAGCACTGTGATGGCACAATGGAGCACTATGATGGAACAATTGAGTACTGTGAGAAAACAATTGAGCACTATGACAGAACAATGGAGCACTATGATGAAACAATGGTGCACTGTGACAGAACAATGGTGCACTGTGATGGAACAATGGAGCACTGTGACGAAACAATGGAGCACTTTGAAAGAACAATGGAGCACTGTGATGGCACAACAGAGCACTGTGTTGGAACAATGGAGCACTATCACAGAACAATGGAGCACAATGATAGCACAATGGAGCACTGTGATGGAACAATGGAGCAGTTTGATGGCATAATAGAGCACTGTGACAGAACAATGGAGCACTGTGATGGGGCAATGGAGCATTGTGACGGCACAATTGAGAACTGTGATGGAACAATGGAGCACTGTTATGGAACAATGGAGCACTGTGATGGCACAATGGAGCACTCTGTTGGAACAATGGAGCATTGTGACAAAACAATGGCGCACTATCACAGAACAATAGAGCACTGTGATGGAACAATCGAGCACTGTGACCGAACAATGGTGTACTGTGATGGAACAATTGAGCACTGTGACGAAGCAATGGAACACTGTGACAGAACAATGGAGCACTGTGATGGCAAAATGGAGCACTGTGATGGCACAATGGAGCACTGTGATGGAACAATGGAGCACTGCGACAAAACAATGGAACACTGTGACAGAACAAGGGACCATAATGATGGAAAAATGGAACACTGTGATGGAACAATGGAGCACTGTGATGGCACAATAGAGCACTGTGACAGAACAATGGAGCACTGTGATGGCACAATGGAGCACTATGTTGGAAAAATAGAGCACTATGATGGAACAATGGAGCACTGTGACGGCACAATGGATTACTGTGACGGAACAATGGGGCACTGTGATGGCACAATAGAGCACTATGACAGAAAAATGGAGCACTGTGATGGCACAATGGAGCACTATGACAGAACAGTGGAGCACTGTGATGGCACAATGGAGCACTGTGATGGCACAATGGAACACTATGTTGGAACAATTGAGTACTGTGAGAAAACAATGGACCACTATGACAGAACAATGGAGCACTGTGATGGAACAATGGAGCACTGTGACAGAACAATGGTGCACTGTGATGGAACAATGGAGCACTGTGACGAAACAATGGAGCACTTTGAAAGAACAATGGAGCACTGTGATGGCACAACAGAGCACTGTTTTGGAACAATGGAGCACTATCACAGAACAATGGAGCACTATGATGGCACAATGGAGCACTGTGATGGAACAATGGAGCACTGTGACAAAACAATGGAGCACTATGACTGAACAATGGAGCACTGTGATGGAACAATGGAGCACTTTGGTGGCATAATAGAGCACTGTGACAGAACAATTGAGCACAGTGATGGGGCAATGGAGCATTGTGACGGCACAATTGAGAACTGTGATGGAACAATGGAGCACTGTGATGGAACAATGGAGCACTGTGATGGCACAATGGAGCACTGTGTTGGAAAATGGAGCATTGTGACAAAACAATGGCGCACTATGACAGAACAATAGAGCACTGTGATGGCACAATCGAGCACTGTGACAGAACAATGGTGTACTGTGATGGAAAAAATTGAGCACTGTGGCGGCACAATGGATTAATGTAACTGAACAATGGGGCACTGTGATGGCACAATAGAGCAGTATGACAGAACAATGGAGCACTGTGATGGCACAATGGAGCACTATGACAGAACAGTGGAGCACTGTGATGGCACAATGGAGCACTGTGATGGCAAAATGAAGCACTATGATGGAAAAATTGAGTACTGTGATGGCACAATGGAGCACTGTGATGGCACAATTGAGTACTGTGAGAAAACAATGGAGCACTATGACAGAACAATAGAGCACTGTGATGGTACAATGGAGCACTATGACAGAACAACGGTGCACTGTGATGGAACAATGGAGCACTGTGACGAAACAATGGAGCACTGTGACCGAACAATGGAGCATTATGATGGCACAACGGAGTACTGTGATGGAACAATGGAGCACTGTGACAAAACAATGGAACACTGTGACAGAACAAGGGACCATTATGATGGA
Organism: Microtus agrestis; assembly: GCA_902806775.1. Taxonomy (NCBI): domain Eukaryota; kingdom Metazoa; phylum Chordata; class Mammalia; order Rodentia; family Cricetidae; genus Microtus; species Microtus agrestis. The sequence goes on from CADCXT010001956.1 coordinate 24,463, forward strand.
ACAATGGAACACTGTGATGGAAAAATGGAACACTGTCATGGAACAATGGAGCATTATCACAGAAAAATGGAGCACTGTGATGGCACAATGGAGCACTGTGATGGCACAATGGAGCACTGTGATGGCAAAAGGGAGAACTGTGATGGCACAATGCAGCACTGTGATGGAACAATGGAGCACTTTGATGGCATAATAGAGCACTGTGACAGAACAATGGAGCACTGTGATGGGGCAATGGAGCATTGTGACGGCAGAATTGAGAACTGGGATGGAACAATGGAGCACTGTGATGCAACAATGGAGCACTGTGATGGCACAATGGAGCACTGTGTTGGAACAATGGAGCATTGTGACAAAACAATGGCGCACTATGACAGAACAATGGAGCACTCTGATGGCACAATCGAGCACTGTGACAGAACAATGGTGTACTGTGATGGAACAATTGAGCACTGTGACGAAGCAATGGAACACTGTGACAGAACAATGGAGCACTATGATGGCACAATGGAGCACTGTGATGGCACAATGGAGCACTGTGATGGAACAATGGAGCACTGTGACAAAACAATGGAACACTGTGACAGAACAAGGGACCATTATGATGGAAAAATGGAACACTGTGATGGAACAATGGAGCACTGTGATGGCACAATAGAGCACTGTGACAGAACGATGGAGCACTGTGTGGCACAATGGAGCACTGTGATGGAACAATGGAGCATTGTCACAAAACAATGGAGCACTATGACAGAACAATGGAGCACTGTGATGGCACAATGGAACACTATGATGGAACAATGGAGCACTATGATGGAAAAATGGAGCACTGTGACGGCACAATGGATTACTGTGACGGAACAATGAGGCACTGTGATGGCAAAATAGAGCACTATGACAGAACAATGGAGCACTGTGATGGCACAATGGAGCACTGTGAGGAAACAATGGAGCACTTTGAAAGAACAATGGAGCACTGTGATGGAACAATGGAGCACTGTGAGGAAACAATGGAGCACTTTGAAAGAACAATGGAGCACTGTGATGGAACAATGGAGCACTATGATGGAACAAAGGAGCACTGTGACGGCACAATGGATTACTGTGACGGAACAATGGCTCACTGTGATGGCACAATGGAACACTATGATGGAACAATTGAGTACTGTGAGAAAACAATGGAGCACTATGACAGAACAATGGAGCACTGTGACAGAACAATGGTGCACTGTGATGGAACAATGGAGCACTGTGACGAAACAATGGAGCACTTTGAAAGAACAATGGAGCACTATGACAGAACAATGGAGCACTGTGATGGAACAATTGAGCACTTTGATGGCATAATAGAGCACTGTGACAGAACAATGGAGCACTGTGATGGGGCAAAGGAGGACTGTGACCAAACAATGGAGCACTGTGATGGAACAATGGAGCACTGTGATGGCACAATAGAGCACTGTGACAGAACAATGGAGCACTGTGATGGGGCAATGGAGCACTGTGACCAAACAATGGAGCACTGTGAAGGCACAATGGAGCACTGTGATGGAAGAATGGAGAACTGTGACAAAACAATGGAGCACTATGGCAGAACAAGGGACCAATATGTTGGAAAAATGGAACACTGTGATGGAACAATGGAGCACTGTGATGGCACAATAGAGCACTGTGACAGAACAATGGAGCACTGTGATGGAACAATGGAGCACTGTGATGGCACAATGGAGCACTGTAATGGAACAATGGAGCATTGTTACAAAACAATGGATCACTATGACAGAACAATGGAGCACTGTGATGGCTCAATGGAGCACTATGATGGAACAATGGAGCACTATGATGGAACAATGGAACACTGTGACGCACAATGGAGTACTGTGACGGAACAAAGGGGCAGTGTGATGGCACTAAGGAGCACTATGACAGAACAATGGAGCACAGTGAAGGAACAATGGAGCACTGTGATGGCACAAGGGAGCACTGTGATGGCACAATGGAGCACTGTGACGAAACAATGGAGCACTGTGACAGTATAATAGAGCACTGTGATGGCACAATGGAGCACTATGACAGAACAATAGAGCACTGTGACGGCACAATGGAGCACTGTGATGGAACAATGGAGCACTTTGAAGGCATAATAGAGCACTGTGACAGAACAATGGAGCACTGTGATGGGGCAATGGAGCATTGTGATGGCACAATTGAGAACTGTGGTGGAACAATGGAGCACAGTGATGGAACAATGGAGCACTGTGATGGCACAATGGAGCACTGTGTTGGAACAATGGAGCATTGTGACAAAACAATGGCGCACTATGACAGAACAATAGAGCACTGTGACGGCACAATGGAGCACTGTGATGGCACAATGGAGCACTGTGATGGAAAAATGGAGCATTGTCACAAAAAATGGAGCACTATGACAGAACAATGGAGCACTGTGATGGCCCAATGGAGCACTATGATGTAACAATGGAGCACTATGATGGAACAATGGAGCACTGTGACGGCAAAATGGATTACTGTGACGGAAATATGGGGCACTGTGATGGCACAATAGAGCACTATGACGGAACAATGGAGCACTGTGATGGCACAATGGAGCACTATGACAGAACATTGGAGCACATTGATGGCACAATGGAGCACTATGATGGCACAATGGAGCACGATGATGGAATAATTGAGTACTGTGAAAAAACAATGGAGCACTATGACAGAACAATGGAGCTCTGTGATGGAACAATGGAGCACTGTGACAGAAAAATGGTGCACTGTGATGGAACAATGGAGCACTGTGACGAAAAAATGGAGCTCTTTGACAGAACAATGGAGCACTATTATGGCACAACAGAGCACTTTGATGGAACAATGGAGCACTATCACAGAACAATGGAGCACTATGACGGCACAATGGAGCACTGTGATGGCACAATGGAGCACTGCGACAAAACAATGGAACACTATGACAGAACAATGGAGCACTGTGATGGAACAATGGAGCACTTTGATGGAATAATAGAGCACTGTGACAGAACAATGGAGCACTGTGATGGGGCAATGGAGCATTGTGATGGCACAATTGAGAACTGTGATGGAACAATGGAGCACAGTGATGGAACAATGGAGCACTGTGATGGCACAATGGAGCACTGTGTTGGAACAATGGAGCATTGTGACAAAACAATGGCGCACTATGACAGAACAATAGAGCACTGTGATGGCACAATCGAGCACTGTGACAGAACAATGGTGTACTGTGATGGAACAATTGAGCACTGTGACGAAACAATGGAACACTGTGACAGAACAATGGAGCACTGTGATGGCACAATGAAGCACTGTGATGGCACAATGGAGCACTGTGATGGAACAATGGAGCACTGTGACAAAACAATGGAGCTCTATGACAGAACAAGGGACCATTATGATGGACAATGGAACACTGTGATGGAACCATGGAGCACTGTGATGGCACAATAGAGCACTGTGACAGAAAAATAGAGCACTGTGATGGCAAAATGGAGCACTGTGATGGCACAATAGAGCACTATGACAGAATAGAGCACTGTGAAGGCACAATGGAGCACTGTGATGGAAGAATGGAGAACTGTGACAAAACAATGGAGCACTATGACAGAACAAGGGACCAATATGTTGGAACAATGGAACACTGTGATGGAACAATGGAGCACTGTGATCTCACAATAGAGCACTGTGACAGAACAATGGAGCACTGTGATGGAACAATGGAGCACTGTGATGGCACAATGGAGCACTGTGATGGAACAATGGAGCATTGTTACAAAACAATGGATCACTATGACAGAACAATGGAGCACTGTGATGGCGCAATGGAGCACTATGATGGAACAATGGAGCACTTTGATGGCATAATAGAGCACTGTGACAGAATAATGGAGCACTGTGATGGGGCAATGGAGCATTGTGACGGCACAATTGAGAACTGTGATGGAACAATGGAGCACTGTGATGCAACAATGGAGCACTGTGATGGCACAATGGAGCACTGTGTTGGAACAATGGAGCATTGTGACAAAACAATGGTGCACTATGACAGAACAATGGAGCACTCTGGTGGCACAATCGAGCACTGTGACAGAACAATGGAGCACTGTGATGGAACAATGGAGCACTGTGACAAAACAATGGAGCTCTATGACAGAACAAGGGACCATTATGATGGAACAATGGAACACTGTGATGGAACAATGGAGCACTATGATGGCACAATAGAGCACTGTGACAGAACAATGGAGCACTGTGATGGCACAATTGAGAACTGTGGTGGAACAATGGAGCACAGTGATGGAACAATGGAGCACTGTGATGGCACAATGGATCACTGTGTTGGAACAATGGAGCATTGTGACAAAACAATGGAGCCCTATGACAGAACAGTGGAGCACTGTGATGGCACATTGGAGCACTATGATGGCACAATGGAGCACTGAGATGGAACAATGGTGCACTGTGACAAAACAATGGAGCTCTATGACAGAACAAGGGACCATTATGATGGAACAATGGAACACTGTGATGGAACAATGGAGCACTATGATGACACAATAGAGCACTGTGACAGAACAATGGAGCACTGTGATGGCACAATGGAGCACTGTGATGGAACAATGGAGCACTGTGACAGAACAATGGAGCACTATGACAGAACAATGGAGCACTGTGATGGAACAATGGAGCATTGTCACAAAACAATGGAGCACTATGACAGAACAATGGAGCACTGTGATGGCACAATGGAGCACTATGATGGAACAATGGTGCACTGTGACGGCACAATGCATTACTGTGACAGAACAATGGGGCACTGTGATGGTACAATAGAGCACTATGACAGAAAAATGGAGCACTGTGATGGCACAATGGAGCACTATGACAGAACAGTGGAGCAGTGTGATGGCACAATGGAGCACTGTGATGGCACAATGAAGCACTATGATGGAACAATGGAGTACTGTGATGGCACAATGGAGCACTGTGATGGCACAATGAAGCACTATGATGGATCAATTGCGTACTGTGAGAAAACAATGGAGCACTGTGACAGAACAATAGAGCACTGTGATGGTACAATGGATCACTGTGACAGAATAACGGTGCACTGTGATGGAACAATGGAGGACTGTGACGAAACAATGGAGCACTGTGACAGAAAATTGGAGCATTATGATGGCACAACGGAGCACTGTGATGGAACAATGGAGCACTAAGAAAGAAAAATGGAGCACTGTGTTGGCACAATGGAGCACTATGATGGAACAATGGAGCACTATGATGGAACAATGGAACACTGTGACGGCACAATGGAGTACTGTGACGGAACAAAGGGGCAGTGTGATGGCACTAAAAAGCACTATGACAGAACAATGGAGCACTATGACGGAAAAATGGAGCACTGTGATGGCACAATGGAGCACTGTGACGAAACAATGGAGCACTGTGACAGTATAATAGAGCACTGTGATGGCACAATGGAGCACTATGACAGAACAAAAAGCACTGTGATGGCACAATGGAGCACTGTGATGGAACAATGGAGCACTGTGATGGCACAATGGATCACTGTGTTGGAAAAATGGAGCATTGTGACAAAACAATGGAGCACTATGACAGAACAATGGAGCACTATGATGGCACAATGGAGCACTATGATGGCACAATGGAGCACTGAGATGGAACAATGATGCACTGTGACAAAACAATGGAGCTCTATGACAGAACAAGGGACCATTATGATGGAACAATGGAAAACTGTGATGGAACAATGGAGCACTATGATGGCACAATAGAGCACTGTGACAGAACAATGGAGCACTGTGATGGGGCAATGGAGCATTGTGACGGCACAATTGAGAACTGTGATGGAACAATGGAGCACTGTGATGGCACAATGGAGCACTGTGTTGGAACAATGGAGCATTGTGATGGCACAATAGAGCATTATGACAGAACAATGGAGCACTGTGATGGCACAATGGAGCACTATGACAGAACAGTGGAGCACTGTGATGGCACAATGGAGCACTATGATGGCACAATGGAGCACTATGATGGAACAATTGAGTACTGTGAGAAAACAATGGAGCACTATGACAGAAAATGGAGCAGTATGATGGTACACTTGAGCACTGTGACAGAACAATGGTGCACTGTGATGGAACAATGGAGCACTGTGACAAAACAATGGAACACTGTGACAGAACAAGGGACCATTATGATGGAACAATGGAACACTGTGATGGAACATTGGAGCACTGTGATGGCACAATAGAGCACTGTGACAGAACAATGGAGCACTGTGATGGCACAATGGAGCACAGTGATGGAACAATGGAGCATTGTCACAAAACAATGGAGCACTATGACAGAACAATGGAGCACTGTGATGGCACAATGGAGCACTATGATGGAACAATGGAGCACTGTGACGGCACAATGGATTACTGTGACGGAACAATGGGGCACAGTTATGGCACAATAGAGCACTATGACAGAACAATGGAGCACTGTGATGGCACAATGGAGCACTATGACTGAACAGTGGAGCACTGTGATGGCACAATGGAGCACTGTGATGGCACATTGAAGCACTATGATGGAACAATGCAGCACTGTGATGGCACAATGGAACACTGTGATGGCAAAATGAAGCACTATGATGGAACAATTGAGTACTGTGAGAAAACAATGGAGCACTATGACAGAACAAGAGAGCACTGTGATGGTACAATGGAGCACTGTGACAGAACAATGGTGCACTGTGATGGAACAATGGAGCACTGTGACGAAACAATGGAGCACTGTGACAGAACAATGGAGCACTGTGATGGCACAATGGAGCACTATGATGGAACAATGGAGCACTATGATGGGACAATGGAGCACTGTGATGGCACAATGGAGTACTGTGACGGAACAATGGGGCACTGTGATGGCACAATAGAGCAGTATGACAGAACAATGGAGCACTGTGATGGCAAAATGGAGCACTATGACAGAACAGTGGAGCACTGTGATGGCACAATGGAGCACTATGATGGCACAATGGAGCACTATGATGGAACAATCGAGTACTGTGAGAAAACAATGGAGCACTATGACAGAAAATGGAGCAGTATGATGGAACAATGGAGCACTGTGACAAACAATGGAGCCCTTTGACAGAACAATGGAGCACTATGATGGCACAAAGGAGCACTGTGATGGAACAATGGAGCACTATCACAGAGCAATGGAGCACTGTAATGGCAAAATGGAGCACTGTGATGGAACAATGGAGCACTGTGACAAAACAATGGAGCACTATGACAGAACAATGGAGCACTGTGATGGCACAATCGAGCACTGTGATGGCAAAATGGAGCACTGTGATGGCACAATGGAGCACATTGATGGCATAATAGAGCACTGTGACAGAACAATGGAGCACTGTGATGGGGCAATGGAGCATTGTGACGGCACAATTGAGAACTGTGATGGAAGAACGGAGCACTGTGATGGAACAATGGAGCACTGTGATGGCACAATAGAGCACTGTGACAGAACAATGGAGCACTGTGATGGAACAATGGAGCACTGTGATGGCACAATGGAGCACTGTGATGGAACAATGGAGCATTGTTACAAAACAATGGATCACTATGACAGAACAATGGAGCACTGTGATGGCTCAATGGAGCACTATGATGGAACAATGGAGCACTTTGATGGCATAATAGAGCACTGTGACAGAACAATGGAGCACTGTGATGGGGCAATGGAGCATTGTGACGGCACAATTGAGAACTGTGATGGAACAATGGAGCACTGTGATGGAACAATGGAGCACTGTGATGGCACAATGGAGCACTGTGTTGGAACAATGGAGCATTGTGACTAAACAATGGTGCACTATGAGAGAACAATAGAGCACTGTGATGGCACAATCGAGCGCTGTGACAGAACAATGGTGTACTGTGATGGAACAATGGAGCACTGTGACGAAGCAATGGAAAACTGTGACAGAACAATGGAGCACTATGATGGCACAATGGAGCACTGTGATGGAACAATGGAGCACTGTGACAAAACAATGGAACACTGTGACAGAACAAGGGACCATTATGATGGAACAATGGAACACTGTGATGGAACAATGGAGCCCTGTGATGGCACAATAGAACACTGTGACAGAACAATGGAGCACTGTGATGGCACATGGAGCACTGTGATGGAACAATGGAGCATTGTCACAAAACAATGGAGCACTATGACAGAACAATGGAGCACTGTGATGGCACAATGGAGCACTATGATTGATCAATGGAGCACTGTGACGGCACAATGGATTATTGTGACGGAACAATGGGGCACTCTGATGGCACAATAGAGCACTATGACAGAACAATGGAGCACTGTGATGGCACAATGGAGCACTATGACAGAACAGTGGAGCACTGTGATGGCACAATGGAGCACTGTGATGGCACAATGAAGCACTATGATGGAACAATGGAGTACTGTGATGGCACAATGGAGCACTGTGATGGCACAATGAAGCACTATGATGGATCAATTGCGTACTGTGAGAAAACAATGGAGCACTATGACAGAACAATAGAGCACTGTGATGGTACAATGGAGCACTGTGACAGAACAACGGTGCACTGTGATGGAACAATGGAGCACTGTGACGAATCAATGGAGCACTGTGAAAGAACAATGGAGCATTATGATGGCACAACAGAGCACTGTGATGGAACAATGGAGCACTAAGAACAATGGAGCACTGTGTTGGCACAATGGAGCACTATGATGGAACAATGGAGCACTATGATGGAACAATGGAACACTGTGACGGCACAATGGAGTACTGTGACGGAACAAAGGGGCAGTGTGATGGCACTAAGGAGCACTATGACAGAAGAATGGAGCACTATGACGGAAAAATGGAGCACTGTGATGGCACAATGGAGCACTGTGACGAAACAATGGAGCACTGTGACAGTATAATAGAGCAATGTGATGGCACAATGGAGCACTATGACAGAACAAAAAGCACTGTGATGGCACAATGGAGCACTGTGATGGAACAATGGAGCACTATGATGGCACAATGGATCACTGTGTTGGAACAATGGAGCATTGTGACAAAACAATGGAGCACTATGACATAACAATGGAGCACTGTGTTGGCACAATGGAGCACTATGATGGCACAATGGAGCACTGAGATGGAACAATGATGCACTGTGACAAAACAATGGAGCTCTATGACAGAACAAGGGACCATTATGATGGAACAATTGAACACTGTGATGGAACAATGGAGCACTATGATGGCACAATAGAGCACTGTGACAGAACAATGGAGCACTGTGATGGCACAATGGAGCACTGTGTTGGAAAAATGGAGCACTGTGATGGCACAATGGAGCACTGTGATGGCACAATGGAGCACTGTGTTGGAACAATGGAGCACTTTGATGGCATAATAGAGCACTGTGACAGAACAATGGAGCACTGTGATGGGGCAATGGAGCATTGTGATGACACAATGGAGCACTGTGTTGGAACAATGGAGCATTGTGATGGCACAATAGAGCAGTATGACAGAACAATGGAGCACTGTGATGGCATAATGGAGCACTATGACAGAACAGTGGAGCACTGTGATGGCACAATGGAGCACTCTGATGGCACAATGGAGCACTATGATGGAACAATTGTGTACTGTGAGCAAACAATGGAGCACAATGACAGAAAATGGAGCAGTATGATGGTACAATTGAGCACTGTGACAGAACAATGGTGCACTGTGATGGAACAATGGAGCACTGGGACAAAACAATGGAACACTGAGACAGAACAAGGGAGCATTATGATGGAACAATGGAACACTGTGATGGAACATTGGAGCACTGTGATGGCACAATAGAGCACTGTGACAGAACAATGGAGCACTTTGATGGCACAATGGAGCACAGTGATGGAACAATGGAGCATTGTCACAAAACAATGGAGCACTATGACAGAACAATGGAGCACTGTGATGGCACAATGGAGCACTATGATGGAACAATGGAGCACTGTGACGGCACAATGGATTACTGTGACGGAACAATGGGGCACTGTGATGGCACAATAAAGCACTATGACAGAACAATGGAGCACTGTGATGGCACAATGGAGCACTATGACTGAACAGTGGAGCACTGTGATGGCACAATGGAGCACTGTGATGGCACAATGAAGCACTATGATGGAACAATGGAGCACTGTGATGGCACAATGGAGCACTGTGATGGCACAATGAAGCACTATGATGGAACAATTGAGTACTGTGAGAAAACAATGGAGCACTATGACAGAACAATAGAGCCCTGTGATGGTACAATGGAGCACTGTGAGAGAACAATGGTGTACTGTGATGGAACAATGGAGCACTGTGACGAAACAATGGAGCACTGTGACAGAACAATGGAGCATTATGATGGCACAACGGAGCACTGTGATGGAACAATGGAGTACTAAGAAAGAACAATGGAGCACTGTGTTGGCACAATGGAGCACTATGATGGAACAATGGAACACTGTGACGGCACAATGGAGAACTGTGACAGAACAATGGGGCACTGTGATGGCACAATGGAGCACTGTGATGGCACAATAGAGCACTATGACAGAATAGAGCACTGTGAAGGCACAATGGAGCACTGTGATGGAAGAATGGAGAACTGTGACAAAACAATGGAGCACTATGACAGAACAAGGGACCAATATGTTGGAACAATGGAACACTGTGATGGAACAATGGAGCACTGTGATGGCACAATAGAGCACTCTGACAGAACAATGGAGCACTATGATGGAACAATGGAGCACTGTGATGGCACAATGGAGCACTGTGATGGAGCAAGGGAGCATTGTTACAAAACAATGGATCACTATGACAGAACAATGGAGCACTCTGATGGCTCAATGGAGCACTATGATGGAACAATGGAGCACTATGATGGAACAAGGGAACACTGTGACGGCACAATGGAGTACTGTGACGGAACAAAGGGGCAGTGTGATGGCACTAAGGAGCACTATGACAGAACAATGGAGCACTGTGAAGGAACAATGGAGCACTGTGACGGCACAAGGGAGCACTGTGACGGCACAATGGAGCACTGTGACGAAACAATGGTGCACTTTGACAGTATAATAGAGCACTGTGATAGCACAATGGAGCACTATGACAGAACAATAGAGCACTGTGACGGCACAATGGAGCACAGTGATGGAACAATGGAGCACTTTGATGGCATAATAGAGCACTTTGACAGAACAATGGAGCACTGTGATGGGGCAATGGAGCATTGTGACGGCACAATTGAGAACTGTGATGGAACAATGGAGCACTGTGAGGGCACAATGGAGCACTGTGATGTAGCAAAGGAGCATTGTGACGGCACATTTGAGAACTGTGATACAACAATGGAGCGCTATGATGGGACAAAGGAGCACTATGATGGAACAATGGAGCACTGTGATGGCCCAATGGAGCATTGTAATTGCACAATGGAGCACTATGATGGCACAATGGAGCACTATGATGGCACAATGGAGCACGATGATGGAACAATAGAGCAGTGTGACAAAACAATGGAGCACTATGACAGAACAATGGAGCACTATGATGGTACATTTGAGCACTGTCACAGAACAATGGTGCAGTGTGATGGAACAATGGAGCACTGTGACAAAACAATGGAACACTGTGACAGAACAAGGGACCATTATGATGGAACAATGGAACACTGTGATGGAACATTGGAGCACTGTGATGGCACAATAGAGCACTGTGACAGAACAATGGAGCACTGTGATGGCACAATGGAGCACAGTGATGGAACAATGGAGCATTGTCACAAAACAATGGAGCATTATGACAGAACAATGGAGCACTATGATGGCACAATGGAGCACTATGATGGAACAATGGAGCACTGTGACGGCACAATGGATTACTGTGACAGAACAATGGGGCACTGTTATGGCACAATAGAGCACTATGACAGAACAGTGGAGCACTGTGATGGCACAATGGATCACTATGACTGAACAGTGGAGCACTGTGATGGCACAATGGAGCACTGTGACGGCACAATGGAGTACTGTGACAGAACAATGGAGCACTGTGATGGCACAATGGATCACTATGATGGAACAATGGAGCACTATGATGGAACAATGGAGCACTGTGACGGCACAATGGAGTACTGTGACGGAACAATGGGGCACTGTGATGGCACAATAGAGCAGTATGACAGAACAATGGAGCACTGTGATGGCACAATGGAGCACTATGAAAGAACAGTGGAGCACTGTGATGGCACAATGGAGCACTATGATGGCACAATGGAGCACTATGATGGAACAATTGAGTACTGTGAGAAAACAATGGAGCACTATGACAGAAAATGGAGCAGTATGATGGAACAATGGAGCACTGTGACAAACAATGGAGCCCTTTGACAGAACAATGGAGCACTCTGATGGCACAACGGAGCACTGTGATGGTACAATGGAGCACTATCACAGAGCAATGGAGCACTGTAATGGCACAATGGAGCACTGTGATGGAACAATGGAGCACTGTGACAAAACAATGGAGCACTATGACAGAACAACGGAGCACTGTGATGGCACAATCGAGCACTGTGATGGCAAAATGGAGCACTGTGATGGCACAATGGAGCACTGTGATGGAACAATGGAGCACATTGATGGCATAATAGAGCACTGTGACAGAAAAATGGAGCACTGTGATGGGGCAAGGGAAATTGTGACGGCACAATTGAGAACTGTGATGGAACAACGGAGCACTGTGATGGAACAATGGAGCACTGTGATGGCACAATGGAGCACTGTGTTGGAACAATGGAGCATTGTGACAAAACAATGGCGCACTATGACAGAACAATAGAGCACTGTGATGGCACAATCGAGCGCTGTGACAGAACAATGGTGTACTGTGATGGAACAATGGAGCACTGTGACGAAGCAATGGAAAACTGAGACAGAACAATGGAGCACTGTGATGGCACAATGGAGCACTGTGATGGAACAATGGAGCACTGTGACAAAACAATGGAACACTGTGACAGAACAAGGGACCATTATGATGGAACAATGGAACACTTTGATGGAACAATGGAGCCCTGTGATGGCACAATAGAGCACTGTGACAGAACAATGGAGCACTATGATGGCACAATGGAGCACTATGATGGAACAATTGAGTACTGTGAGAAAACAATGGAGCACTATGACAGAAAATGGAGCAGTATGATGGAACAATGGAGCACTGTGACAAACAATGGAGCCCTTTGACAGAACAATGGAGCACTATGATGGCACAACGGAGCACTGTGATGGAACAATGGAGCACTATCACAGAGCAATGGAGCACTGTAATGGCACAATGGAGCACTGTGATGGAACAATGGAGCACTGTGACAAAACAATGGAGCACTATGACAGAACAATGGAGCACTGTGATGGCACAATCGAGCACTGTGATGGCAAAATGGAGCACTGTGATGGCACAATGGAGCACTGTGATGGAACAATGGAGCACATTGATGGCATAATAGAGCACTGTGACAGAAAAATGGAGCACTGTGATGGGGCAAGGGAGCATTGTGACGGCACAATTGAGAACTGTGATGGAACAACGGAGCACTGTTATGGAACAATGGAGCACTGTGATGGCACAATGGAGCACTGTGTTGGAACAATGGAGCATTGTGACAAAACAATGGCGCACTATGACAGAACAATAGAGCACTGTGATGGCACAATCGAGCTCTGTGACAGAACAATGGTGTACTGTGATGGAACAATGGAGCACTGTTACGAAGCAATGGAAAACTGTGACAGAACAATGGAGCACTGTGATGGCACAATGGAGCACTGTGATGGAACAATGGAGCACTGTGACAAAACAATGGAACACTGTGACAGAACAAGGGACCATTATGATGGAACAATGGAACACTGTGATGGAACAATGGAGCCCTGTGATGGCACAATAGAGCACTGTGACAGAACAATGGAGCACTGTGATGGCACAATGGAGCACTATGATGGAACATGGAGCATTGTCACAAAACAATGGAGCACTATGACAGAACAATGGAGCACTGTGATGGCACAATGGAGCACTATGATGGAACAATGGAGCACTGTGACGGCACAATGGATTACTGTGACGGAACAATGGGGCACTGTGATGGCACAATAGAGCACTATGACAGAACAATGGAGCACTGTGATGGCACAATGGAGCACTATGGCAGAACAGGGGAGCACTATGATGGCACAATGGAGCACTGTGGTGGCACAATGAAGAACTATGATGGAACAATGGAGTACTGTGATGGCACAATGGAGCACTGTGATGGCACAATGAAGCACTATGATGGATCAATTGCGTACTGTGAGAAAACAATGGAGCACTATGACAGAACAATAGAGCACTGTGATGGTACAATGGAGCACTGTGACAGAACAACGGTGCACTGTGATGGAACAATGGAGCACTGTGACGAAACAATGGAGCACTGTGACAGAACAATGGAGCATTATGATGGCACAACAGAGCACTGTGATGGAACAATGGAGCACGAAGAAAGAACAATGGAGCACTGTGTTGGCACAATGGAGCACTATGATGGAACAATGGAGCACTATGATGGAACAATGGAACACTGTGATGGCACAATGGAGTACTGTGACGGAACAAAGGGGCAGTGTGATGGCACTAAGGAGCACTATGACAGAACAATGGAGCACTATGACGGAAAAATGGAGCACTGTGATGGCACAATGGAGCACTGTGACGAAACAATGGAGCACTGTGACAGTATAATAGAGCACTGTGATGGCACAATGGAGCACTATGACAGAACAATAGAGCACTGTGATGGCACAATGGAGCACTGTGATGGAACAATGGATCACTGTGTTGGAACAATGGAGCATTGTGACAAAACAATGGAGCACTATGACAGAACAATGGAGCACTGTGATGGCACAATGGAGCACTATGATGGCACAATGGAGCACTGAGATGGAACAATGATGCACTGTGACAAAACAATGGAGCTCTATGACAGAACAAGGGACCATTATGATGGAACAATGGAACACTGTGATGGAACAATGGAGCACTATGATGGCACAATAGAGCACTGTGACAGAACAATGGAGCACTGTGATGGCACAATGGAGCACTGTGATGGAACAATGGAGCACTTTGATGGCATAATAGAGCACTGTGACAGAACAATGGAGCACTGTGATGGGGCAATGGAGCATTGTGACGGCACAATTGAGAACTGTGATGGAACAATGGAGCACTGTGATGGCACAATGGAGCACTGTGATGGCACAATGGAGCACTGTGTTGGAACAATGGAGCATCGTGATGGCACAATACAGCAGTATGACAGAACAATGGAGCACTGTGATGGCACAATGGAGCTCTATGACAGAACAGTGGAGCACTGTGATGGCACAATGGAGCACTATGATGGCACAATGGAGCACTATGATGGAACAATTGAGTACTGTGAGAAAACAATGGAGCACTATGACAGAAAATGGAGCAGTATGATGGTACAATTGAGCACTGTGACAGAACAATGGTGCACTGTGATGGAACAATGGAGCACTGTGACAAAACAATGGAACACTGTGACAGAACAAGGGACCATTATGATGGAACAATGGAACACTGTGATGGAACATTGGAGCACTGTGATGGCACAATAGAGCACTGTGACAGAACAATTGAGCACTGTGATGGCACAATGGAGCACAGTGATGGAACAATGGAGCATTGTCACAAAACAATGGAGCACTATGACAGAACAATGGAGCACTGTGATGGCACAATGGAGCACTATGATGGAACAATGGAGCACTGTAACGGCACAATGGATTACTGTGACGGAACAATGGGGCACTGTGATGGCACAATAGAGCACTATGACAGAACAATGGAGCACTGTGATGGCACAATGGAGCACTATGACAGAACAGTAGAGCACTGTGATGGTACAATGGAGCACTGTGATGGCACAATGAAGCACTATGATGGAACAATGGAGCACTGTGATGGCACAATCGAGCACTGCGACAGAACAATGGTGCACTGTGATGGAACAATTGAGCACTGTGACGAAGCAATGGAACACTGTGACAGAACAATGGAGCACTGTGATGGCACAATGGAGCACTGTGATGGCACAATGGAGCACTGTGATGGAACAATGGAGCACTGTGACAAAACAATGGAGCTCTATGACAGAACAAGGGACCATTATGATGGACAATGGAACACTGTGATGGAACAATGGAGCACTGTAATGGCACAATAGAGCACTGTGACAGAACAATGGAGCACTGTGATGGCACAATGGAGCACTGTGATGGCACAATGGAGCACTATGATGGCAAAATGGAGCACTGTGAAGGCACAATGGAGCACTGTGATGGAAGAATGGAGAACTGTGACAAAACAATGGAGCACTATGACAGAACAAGAGTTCAATATGTTGGAACAATGGAACACTGTGATGGAACAATGGAGCACTGTGATGGCACAATGAAGAACTATGATGGAACAATGGAGTACTGTGATGGCACAATGGAGCACTGTGATGGCACAATGAAGCACTATGATGGATCAATTGCGTACTGTGAGAAAACAATGGAGCACTATGACAGAACAATAGAGCACTGTGATGGTACAATGGAGCACTGTGACAGAACAACGGTGCACTGTGATGGAACAATGGAGCACTGTGACGAAACAATGGAGCACTGTGACAGAACAATGGAGCATTATGATGGCACAACAGAGCACTGTGATGGAACAATGGAGCACGAAGAAAGAACAATGGAGCACTGTGTTGGCACAATGGAGCACTATGATGGAACAATGGAGCACTATGATGGAACAATGGAACACTGTGATGGCACAATGGAGTACTGTGACGGAACAAAGGGGCAGTGTGATGGCACTAAGGAGCACTATGACAGAACAATGGAGCACTATGACGGAAAAATGGAGCACTGTGATGGCACAATGGAGCACTGTGACGAAACAATGGAGCACTGTGACAGTATAATAGAGCACTGTGATGGCACAATGGAGCACTATGACAGAACAATAGAGCACTGTGATGGCACAATGGAGCACTGTGATGGAACAATGGATCACTGTGTTGGAACAATGGAGCATTGTGACAAACAATGGAGCACTATGACAGAACAATGGAGCACTGTGATGGCACAATGGAGCACTATGATGGCACAATGGAGCACTGAGATGGAACAATGATGCACTGTGACAAAACAATGGAGCTCTATGACAGAACAAGGGACCATTATGATGGAACAATGGAACACTGTGATGGAACAATGGAGCACTATGATGGCACAATAGAGCACTGTGACAGAACAATGGAGCACTGTGTTGGCACAATGGAGCACTGTGATGGAACAATGGAGCACTTTGATGGCATAATAGAGCACTGTGACAGAACAATGGAGCACTGTGATGGGGCAATGGAGCATTGTGACGGCACAATTGAGAACTGTGATGGAACAATGGAGCACTGTGATGGCACAATGGAGCACTGTGATGGCACAATGGAGCACTGTGTTGGAACAATGGAGCATCGTGATGGCACAATACAGCAGTATGACAGAACAATGGAGCACTGTGATGGCACAATGGAGCTCTATGACAGAACAGTGGAGCACTGTGATGGCACAATGGAGCACTATGATGGCACAATGGAGCACTATGATGGAACAATTGAGTACTGTGAGAAAACAATGGAGCACTATGACAGAAAATGGAGCAGTATGATGGTACAATTGAGCACTGTGACAGAACAATGGTGCACTGTGATGGAACAATGGAGCACTGTGACAAAACAATGGAACACTGTGACAGAACAAGGGACCATTATGATGGAACAATGGAACACTGTGATGGAACATTGGAGCACTGTGATGGCACAATAGAGCACTGTGACAGAACAATTGAGCACTGTGATGGCACAATGGAGCACAGTGATGGAACAATGGAGCATTGTCACAAAACAATGGAGCACTATGACAGAACAATGGAGCACTGTGATGGCACAATGGAGCACTATGATGGAACAATGGAGCACTGTAACGGCACAATGGATTACTGTGACGGAACAATGGGGCACTGTGATGGCACAATAGAGCACTATGACAGAACAATGGAGCACTGTGATGGCACAATGGAGCACTATGACAGAACAGTAGAGCACTGTGATGGTACAATGGAGCACTGTGATGGCACAATGAAGCACTATGATGGAACAATGGAGCACTGTGATGGCACAATCGAGCACTGCGACAGAACAATGGTGCACTGTGATGGAACAATTGAGCACTGTGACGAAGCAATGGAACACTGTGACAGAACAATGGAGCACTGTGATGGCACAATGGAGCACTGTGATGGCACAATGGAGCACTGTGATGGAACAATGGAGCACTGTGTCAAAACAATGGAGCTCTATGACAGAACAAGGGACCATTATGATGGACAATGGAACACTGTGATGGAACATTGGAGCACTGTAATGGCACAATAGAGCACTGTGACAGAACAATGGAGCACTGTGATGGCACAATGGAGCACTGTGATGGCACAATGGAGCACTATGATGGCAAAATGGAGCACTGTGAAGGCACAATGGAGCACTGTGATGGAAGAATGGAGAACTGTGACAAAACAATGGAGCACTATGACAGAACAAGAGTTCAATATGTTGGAACAATGGAACACTGTGATGGAACAATGGAGCACTGTGATGGCACAATAGAGCACTGTGACAGAACAAGGGAGCACTGTGATGGAACAAGGGAGCACTGTGATGGAGCAATGGAGCATTTTTACAAAACAATGGATCACTATGACAGAACAATGGAGCACTGTGATGGCTCAATGGAGCACTATGATGGAACAATGGAGCACTATGATGGAACAATGGAACACTGTGACGGCACAATGGAGTACTGTGATGGAACAAAGGGACAGTGTGATGGCACTAAGGAGCACTATGGCAGAACAATGGAGCACTGTGAAGGAACAATGGAACACTGTGACGGCACAAGGGAGCACTGTGACGGCACAATGGAGCACTGTGACGAAACAAGGGAGCACTGTGACAGTATAATAGAGCACTGTGATGGAACAATGGAGCACTATGACAGAACAATAGAGCACTGTGACGGCACAATGGAGCACTGTGATGGAACAATGGAGCACTTTGATGGCATAATAGAGCACTGTGACAGAACAATGGAGCACTGTGATGGGGCAATGGAGCATTGTGACGGCACAATTGAGAACTGTGATGGAACAATGGAGCACAGTGATGGAACAATGGAGCACTGTGACAGAACAATGGAGCATTATGATGGCACAACGGAGTACTGTGATGGAACAATGGAGCACTGTGACAAAACAATGGAACACTGTGACAGAACAAGGGACCATTATGATGGAACAATGGAACACTGTGATGGAACAATGGAACACTGTCATGGAACAATGGAGCATTATCACAGAAAAATGGAGCACTGTGATGGCACAATGGAGCACTGTGATGGCACAATGGAGCACTGTGATGGCAAAAGGGAGAACTGTGATGGCACAATGCAGCACTGTGATGGAACAATGGAGCACTTTGATGGCATAATAGAGCACTGTGACAGAACAATGGAGCACTGTGATGGGGCAATGGAGCATTGTGACGGCAGAATTGAGAACTGGGATGGAACAATGGAGCACTGTGATGCAACAATGGAGCACTGTGATGGCACAATGGAGCACTGTGTTGGAACAATGGAGCATTGTGACAAAACAATGGCGCACTATGACAGAACAATGGAGCACTCTGATGGCACAATCGAGCACTGTGACAGAACAATGGTGTACTGTGATGGAACAATTGAGCACTGTGACGAAGCAATGGAACACTGTGACAGAACAATGGAGCACTGTGATGGCACAATGGAGCACTGTGATGGCACAGTGGAGCACTGTGATGGAACAATGGAGCACTGTGACAAAACAATGGAGCTCTATGACAGAACAAGGGACCATTATGATGGAACAATGGAACAATGTGATGGAACAATGGAGCACTGTGATGGCAGAATAGACCACTGTGACAGAAAAATGGAGCACTGTGATGGCAAAATGGAGTACTGAGATGGTACAATGGAGCACTATGATGGCAAAATGGAGCACTGTGAAGGCACAATGGAGCACTATGATGGAACAATGGAGCACTATGATGGAACAATGGAACACTGTGACGGCACAATGGAGTACTGTGACAGAACATTGGGGCAGTGTGATGGCACTAAGGAGCACTATGACAGAACAATGGAGCACTGTGAAGGAACAATGGAACACTGTGACGGCACAAGAGAGCACTGTGACGGCACAATGGAGCACTGTGACGAAACAATGGAGCACTGTGACAGAACAATAGAGCACTGTGATGGCACAATCGAGCGCTGTGACAGAACAATGGAGCACTGTGATGGGGCAATGGAGCATTGTGACGACACAATTGAGAACTGTGATGGAACATTGGAGCACTGTGATGGAACAATGGAGCACTGTGCTGGCACAATGGAGCACTGTGTTGGAACAATGGAGCATTGTGACAAAACAATGGCGCACTATGACAGAACAATGGAACACTCTGATGGCACAATCGAGCACTGTGACAGAACAATGGTGTACTGTGATGGAACAATTGAGCACTGTGACGAAGCAATGGAACACTGTGACAGAACAATGTAGCACTGTGATGGCACAATGGAGCACTGTGATTGAACAATGGAGCACTGTGACAAAACAATGGAGCTCTATGACAGAACAAGGGACCATTATGATGGAACAATGGAACACTGTGATGGCACAATGGAGCACTGTGTTGGAACAATGGAGCATTGTGACAAAACAATGGCGCACTATGACAGAACAATGGAGCACTCTGATGGCACAATAGAGCACTGTGACAGAACAATGGAGCATTGTGATGTCACAATGGAGCACTATGATGGAACAATGGAGCACTATGATGGAACAATGGAACACTGTGACGGCACAATGGAGTACTGTGACGGAAAAAAGGGGGAGTGTGATGGCACTAAGGAGCACTATGACAGAACAATGGAGCACTGTGACGGAACAATGGAGCACTGTGACGAAGCAATGGAACACTGTGACAGAACAATGAAGCACTGTGAGGGCAAAATAGAGCAATGTGACAGAACAATGGAGCACTGTGTTGGAACAATGGAGCACTGTGATGGCACAATGGAGCACTGTGATGGAACAATAGAGCACTGTGACAGAACAATGGAGCACTGTGATGGCACAATGGAGCACTGTGATGGAACAATGGAGCACTGTGACAGAACAATGGAGCACTATGACAGAACAATGGAGCACTGTGATGGCACAATGGAGCACTATGATGGAACAATGGAGGACTATGATGGAACAATGGAGCACTGTGATGGCACAATGGAGTACTGTGACGGAACAATGGGGCACTGTGTTGGCACAATAGAGCAGTATGACAGAACAATGGAGCACTGTGATGGCACAATGGAGCACTATGACAGAACAGTGGAGCACTGTGATGGCACAATGGAGCACTATGATGGCACAATGGAGCACTATGATGGAACAATTGAGTACTGTGAGAAAACAATGAAGCACTATGACAGAAAATGGAGCAGTATGATGGTACAATTGAGCACTGTGACAGAACAATGGTGCACTGTGATGGAACAATGGAGCACTGTGACAAACAATGGAGCCCTTTGACAGAACAATGGAGCACTATGATGGCACAACGCAGCACTGTGATGGAACAATGGAGCACTATCACAGAGCAATGGAGCACTGTAATGGCACAATGGAGCACTGTGATGGCAAAATGGAGCACTGTGATGGCACAATGGAGCACTGTGATGGAACAATGGAGCACATTGATGGCATAATAGAGCACTGTGACAGAACAATGGAGCACTGTGATGGGGCAATGGAGCATTGTGATGGCACAATTGAGAACTGTGATGGAACAACGGAGCACTGTGATGGAACAATGGAGCACTGTGATGGCACAATGGAGCACTGTGTTGGAACAATGGAGCATTGTGACAAAACAATGGCGCACTATGACAGAACAATAGAGCACTGTGATGGCACAATCGAGCGCTGTGACAGAACAATGGTGTACTGTGATGGAACAATGGAGCACTGTGACGAAACAATGGAAAACTGTGACAGAAAAATGGAGCACTGTGATGGCACAATGGAGCACTGTGATGGAACAATGGAGCACTGTGACAAAACAATGGAACACTGTGACAGAACAGGGGACCATTATGATGGAACAATGGAACACTGTGATGGAACAATGGAGCCCTGTGATGGCACAATAGAGCACTGTGACAGAACAATGGAGCACTGTGATGGCACAATGGAGCACTGTGATGGAACAATGGAGCATTGTCACAAAACAATGGAGCACTATGACAGAACAATGGAGCACTATGATGGCACAATGGAGCACTATGATGGAACAATGGAGCACTGTGACGGCACAATGGATTACTGTGACGGAACAATGGGGCACTGTGATGGCAATATAGAGCACTATGACAGAACAATGGAGCACTGTGATGGCACAATGGAGCACTATGACAGAACAGTGGAGCACTGTGATGGCACAATGGAGCACTGTGATGGCACAATGAAGCACTATGATGGAACAATGGAGTACTGTGATGGCAAAATGGAGCACTGTGATAGCACAATGAAGCACTATGATGGATCAATTGCGTACTGTGAGAAAACAATGGAGCACTATGACAGAACAATAGAGCACTGTCATGGTACAATGGAGCACTGTGACAGAAAAAACGGTGCACTGTGATGGAACAATGGAGCACTGTGACGAAACAATGGAGCACTGTGACAGAACAATGGAGCATTATGATGGCACAACGGAGCACTGTGATGGAACAATGGAGCACTAAGAAAGAAAAATGGAGCACTGTGTTGGCACAATGGAGCACTATGATGGAACAATGGAGCACTATGATGGAACAATGGAACACTGTGACAGCACAATGGAGTACTGTGACGGAACAAAGGGGCAGTGTGATGGCACTAAGGAGCACTATGACAGAACAATGGAGCACTATGACGGAAAAATGGAGCACTGTGATGGCACAATGGAGCACTGTGTCGAAACAATGTAGCACTGTGACAGTATAATAGAGCACTGTGATGGCACAATGGAGCACTATGACAGAACAATAGAGCACTGTGATGGCACAATGGAGCACTGTGATGGAAGAATGGAGAACTGTGACAAAACAATGGAGCACTATGACAGAACAAGAGACCAATATGTTGGAACAATGGAACACTGTGATGGAACAATGGAGCACTGTGATGGCACAATAGAGCACTGTGACAGAACAATGGAGCACTGTGATGGAACAATGGAGCACTGTGATGGAGCAATGGAGCATTTTTACAAAACAATGGATCACTATGACAGAACAATGGAGCACTGTGATGGCTCAATGGAGCACTATGATGGAACAATGGAGCACTATGATGGAACAATGGAACACTGTGACGGCACAATGGAGTACTGTGATGGAACAAAGGGGCAGTGTGATGGCACTAAGGAGCACTATGACAGAACAATGGAGCACTGTGAAGGAACAATGGAACACTGTGACGGCACAAGGGAGCACTGTGACGGCACAATGGAGCACTGTGACAGAACAATAGAGCACTGTGATGGCACAATCGAGCGCTGTGACAGAACAATGGAGCACTGTGATGGGGCAATGGAGCACTGTGACGGCACAATTGAGAACTGTGATGGAACAATGGAGCACTGTGATGGAACAATGGAGCACTGTGATGGCACAATGGAGCACTGTGTTGGAACAATGGAGCATTGTGACAAAACAATTGCACACTATGACAGAACAATGGAGCACTCTGGTGGCACAATCGAGCACTGTGACAGAACAATGGTGTACTGTGATGGAACAATTGAGCACTGTGACGAAGCAATGGAACACTGTGACAGAACAATGTAGCACTGTGATGGCACAATGGAGCACTGTGATGGCACAATGGAGCACTGTGATGGAACAATGGAGCACTATGACAAAACAATGGAGCTCTATGACAGAACAAGGGACCATTATGATGGAACAATGGAACACTGTGATGGAACAATGGAGCACTGTGATGGCACAATAGAGCACTGTGACAGAACAATGGAGCACTGTGATGGCAAAATGGAGTACTGTGATGGAACAATGGAGCATTGTGACAAAACAATGGAGCACTATGACAGAACAATGGAGCACTGTGACGTCACAATGGAGCACTATGATGGAACAAAGGAGCACTATGATGGAACAATGGAGCACTGTGGACGGCACAATGGAGTAGTGTGACGGAAAAAAGGGGGAGTGTGATGGCACTAAGGAGCACTATGACAGAACAATGGAGCACTGTGACGGAACAATGGAGCACTGTGACGAAGCAATGGAACACTGTGACAGAACAATGGAGCACTGTGATGGCAAAATAGAGCAATGTGACAGAACAATGGAGCACTGTGTTGGAACAATGGAGCACTGTGATGGCACAATGGAGCACTGTGATGGAACAATAGAGCACTGTGACAGAACAATGGAGCACTGTGATAGCACAATGGAGCACTGTGATGGAAAAATGGAGCACTGTGACAGAACAATGGAGCACTATGACAGAACAATGGAGCACTGTGATGGCACAATGGAGCACTATGATGGAACAATGGAGCACTATGATGGAACAATGGAGCACTGTGATGGCACAATGGAGTACTGTGACAGAACAATGGGGCACTGTGATGGCACAATAGAGCAGTATGACAGAACAATGGAGCACTGTGATGGCACAATGGAGCACTATGACAGAACAGTGGAGCACTGTGATGGCACAATGGAGCACTATGATGGCACAATGGAGCACTATGATGGAACAATTGAGTACTGTGAGAAAACAATGAAGCATTATGACAGAAAATGGAGCAGTATGATGGTACAATTGAGCACTTTGAAAGAACAATGGTGCACTGTGATGGAACAATGGAGCACTGTGACAAACAATGGAGCCCTTTGACAGAACAATGGAGCACTATGATGGCACAACGGAGCACTGTGATGGAACAATGGAGCACTATCACAGAGCAATGGAGCACTGTAATGGCACAATGGAGAACTGTGATGGCAAAATGGAGCACTGTGATGGCACAATGGAGCACTGTGATGGAACAATGGAGCACATTGATGGCATAATAGAGCACTGTGACAGAACAATGGAGCACTGTGATGGGGCAATGGAGCATTGTGACGGCACAATTGAGAACTGTGATGGAACAACGGAGCACTGTGATGGAACAATGGAGCACTGTGATGGCACAATGGAGCACTGTGTTGGAATAATGGAGCATTGTGACAAAACAATGGCGCACTATGACAGAACAATAGAGCACTGTGATGGCACAATCGAGCACTGTGACAGAACAATGGTGTACTGTGATGGAACAATGGAGCACTGTGACGAAACAATGGAAATCTGTGACAGAACAATGGAGCACTGTGATGGCACAATGGAGCACTGTGATGGAACAATGGAGCACTGTGACAAAACAATGGAACACTGTGACAGAACAGGGGACCATTATGATGGAACAATGGAACACTGTGATGGAACAATGGAGCCCTGTGATGGCACAATAGAGCACTGTGACAGAACAATGGAGCACTGTGATGGCACAATGGAGCACTGTGATGGAACAATGGAGCATTGTCACAAAACAATGGAGCACTATGACAGAACAATGGAGCACTGTGATGGCACAATGGAGCACTATGATGGAACAATGGAGCACTGTGACGGCACAATGGATTACTGTGACGGAACAATGGGGCACTGTGATGGCAAAATAGAGCACTATGACAGAACAATGGAGCACTGTGATGGCACAATGGAGCACTATGACAGAACAATGGAGCACTGTGATGGCACAATGGAGCACTATGATGGAACAATGGAGCACTATGATGGAACAATGGAACACTGTGACGGCACAATGGAGTACTGTGACGGAACAAAGGGGCAGTGTGATGGCACTAAGGAGCACTATGACAGAACAATGGAGCACTGTGAAGGAACAATGGAGCACTGTGACGGCACAAGGGAGCACTGTGACGGCACAATGGAGCACTGTGACAGAACAATAGAGCACTGTGATGGCACAATCGAGCGCTGTGACAGAACAATGGAGCACTGTGATGGGGCAATGGAGCACTGTGGACGGCACAATTGAGAACTGTGATGGAACAATGGAGCACTGTGATGGAACAATGGAGCACTGTGATGGCACAATGGAGCACTGTGTTGGAACAATGGAGCATTGTGACAAAACAATTGCACACTATGACAGAACAATGGAGCACTCTGGTGGCACAATCGAGCACTGTGACAGAACAATGGTGTACTGTGATGGAACAATTGAGCACTGTGACGAAGCAATGGAACACTGTGACAGAACAATGTAGCACTGTGATGGCACAATGGAGCACTGTGATGGCACAATGGAGCACTGTGATGGAACAATGGAGCACTATGACAAAACAATGGAGCTCTATGACAGAACAAGGGACCATTATGATGGAACAATGGAACACTGTGATGGAACAATGGAGCACTGTGATGGCACAATAGAGCACTGTGACAGAACAATGGAGCACTGTGATGGCAAAATGGAGTACTGTGATGGAACAATGGAGCATTGTGACAAAACAATGGAGCACAATGACAGAACAATGGAGCACTGTGACGTCACAATGGAGCACTATGATGGAACAAAGGAGCACTATGATGGAACAATGGAGCACTGTGACGGCACAATGGAGTAGTGTGACGGAAAAAAGGGGGAGTGTGATGGCACTAAGGAGCACTATGACAGAACAATGGAGCACTGTGACGGAACAATGGAGCACTGTGACGAAGCAATGGAACACTGTGACAGAACAATGGAGCACTGTGATGGCAAAATAGAGCAATGTGACAGAACAATGGAGCACTGTGTTGGAACAATGGAGCACTGTGATGGCACAATGGAGCACTGTGATGGAACAATAGAGCACTGTGACAGAACAATGGAGCACTGTGATAGCACAATGGAGCACTGTGATGGAAAAATGGAGCACTGTGACAGAACAATGGAGCACTATGACAGAACAATGGAGCACTGTGATGGCACAATGGAGCACTATGATGGAACAATGGAGCACTATGATGGAACAATGGAGCACTGTGATGGCACAATGGAGTACTGTGACAGAACAATGGGGCACTGTGATGGCACAATAGAGCAGTATGACAGAACAATGGAGCACTGTGATGGCACAATGGAGCACTATGACAGAACAGTGGAGCACTGTGATGGCACAATGGAGCACTATGATGGCACAATGGAGCACTATGATGGAACAATTGAGTACTGTGAGAAAACAATGAAGCATTATGACAGAAAATGGAGCAGTATGATGGTACAATTGAGCACTTTGAAAGAACAATGGTGCACTGTGATGGAACAATGGAGCACTGTGACAAACAATGGAGCCCTTTGACAGAACAATGGAGCACTATGATGGCACAACGGAGCACTGTGATGGAACAATGGAGCACTATCACAGAGCAATGGAGCACTGTAATGGCACAATGGAGAACTGTGATGGCAAAATGGAGCACTGTGATGGCACAATG
The DNA here is from genome assembly GCA_902806775.1 of Microtus agrestis. NCBI lineage: Eukaryota > Metazoa > Chordata > Mammalia > Rodentia > Cricetidae > Microtus > Microtus agrestis. The sequence goes on from CADCXT010001956.1 coordinate 52,490, forward strand.
GAGCACTGTGATGGAACAATGGAGCACATTGATGGCATAATAGAGCACTGTGACAGAACAATGGAGCACTGTGATGGGGCAATGGAGCATTGTGGCGGCACAATTGAGAACTGTGATGGAACAACGGAGCACTGTGATGGAACAATGGAGCACTGTGATGGCACAATGGAGCACTGTGTTGGAATAATGGAGCATTGTGACAAAACAATGGCGCACTATGACAGAACAATAGAGCACTGTGATGGCACAATCGAGCACTGTGACAGAACAATGGTGTACTGTGATGGAACAATGGAGCACTGTGACGAAACAATGGAAATCTGTGACAGAACAATGGAGCACTGTGATGGCACAATGGAGCACTGTGATGGAACAATGGAGCACTGTGACAAAACAATGGAACACTGTGACAGAACAGGGGACCATTATGATGGAACAATGGAACACTGTGATGGAACAATGGAGCCCTGTGATGGCACAATAGAGCACTGTGACAGAACAATGGAGCACTGTGATGGCACAATGGAGCACTGGGATGGAACAATGGAGCATTGTCACAAAACAATGGAGCACTATGACAGAACAATGGAGCACTGTGATGGCACAATGGAGCACTATGATGGAACAATGGAGCACTGTGACGGCACAATGGATTACTGTGACGGAACAATGGGGCACTGTGATGGCAAAATAGAGCACTATGACAGAACAATGGAGCACTGTGATGGCACAATGGAGCACTATGACAGAACAGTGGAGCACTGTGATGGCACAATGGAGCACTGTGATGGCACAATGAAGCACTATGATGGAACAATGGAGTACTGTGATGGCACAATGGAGCACTGTGATGGCACAATGAAGCACTATGATGGATCAATTGCGTACTGTGAGAAAACAATGGAGCACTATGACAGAACAATAGAGCACTGTGATGGTACAATGGAGCACTGTGACAGAACAACGGTGCACTGTGATGGAACAATGGAGCACTGTGACGAAATAATGGAGCACAGTGACAGAACAATGGAGCATTATGATGGCACAACGGAGCACTGTGATGGAACAATGGAGCACTAAGAAAGAACAATGGAGCACTGTGTTGGCACAATGGAGCACTATGATGGAACAATGGAGCACTATGATGGAACAATGGAACACTGTGACGGCACAATGGAGTACTGTGACGGAACAAAGGGGCAGTGTGATGGCACTAAGGAGCACTATGACAGAACAATGGAGCACTATGACGGAAAAATGGAGCACTGTGATGGCACAATGGAGCACTGTGACGAAACAATGGAGCACTGTGACAGTATAATAGAGCACTGTGATGGCACAATGGAGCACTATGACAGAACAATAGAGCACTGTGATGGCACAATGGAGCACTGTGATGGAACAATGGAGCACTGTGATGGAACAATGGATCACTGTGTTGGAACAATGGAGCATTGTGACAAAACAATGGAGCACTATGACAGAACAATGGAGCACTGTGATGGCACAATGGAGCACTATGATGGCACAATGGAGCACTGAGATGGAACAATGATGCACTGTGACAAAACAATGGATCTCTATGACAGAACAAGGGACCATTATGATGGAACAATGGAACACTGTGATGGAACAATGGAGCACTATGATGGCACAATAGAGCACTGTGACAGAACAATGGAGCACTTTGATGGAACAATGGAGCACTGTGATGGCACAATGGAGCACTGTGATGGCACAATGGAACACTGTGACAGAACAATGGAGCACTGTGATGGAACAATGGAGCACTGTGATGGCACAATGGAGCACTGTGATGGAACAATGGAGCATTGTTACAAAACAATGGATAACTATGACAGAACAATTGAGCACTGTGATGGCTCAATGGAGCACTATGTTGGAACAATGGAGCACTGTGACGAAACAATGGAGCACTGTGACAGTATAATAGAGCACTGTGATGGCACAATGGAGCACTATAACAGAACAATAGAGCACTGTGAAGGCATAATGGAGCACTGTGATGGAACAATGTAGCACTGTGATGGAAGAATGGATCACTGTGTTGGAACAATGGAGCATTGTGACAAAACAATGGAGCACTATGACAGAACAATGGAGCACTGTGATGGCACAATGGAGCACTATGATGGCACAATGGAGCACTGAGATGGAACAATGATGCACTGTGACAAAACAATGGAGCTCTATGACAGAACAAGGGACCATTATGATGGAACAATGGAACACTGTGATGGAACATTGGAGCAGTATGATGGCACAATAGAGCACTGTAACAGAACAATGGAGCACTGTGATGGCACAATGGAACACTGTGACAGAACAATGGAGCACTGTGATGGAACAATGGAGCACTGTGATGGCACAATGGAGCACTGTGATGGAACAATGGAGCATTGTTACAAAACAATGGATAACTATGACAGAACAATGGAGCACTGTGATGGCTCAATGGAGCACTATGTTGGAACAATGGAGCACTATGATGGAACAATGGAACACTGTGACGGCACAATGGAGTACTGTGATGGAACAAAGGGGCAGTGTGATGGAACTAAGGAGCACTATGACAAAACAATGGAGCACTATGATGGAAAAATGGAGCACTGTGATGGCAAAATGGAGCACTGTGACAGTATAATAGAGCACTGTGATGGCACAATGGAGCACTATGACAGAAAAATAGAACACTGTGATGGCAAAATGGAGCACTGTGATGGAACAATGGAGCACTGTGATGGCACAATGGATCACTGTGTTGGAACAATGGAGCATTGTGACAAAACAATGGAGCACTATGACAGAACAATGGAGCACTGTGATGGCACAATGGAGCACTATGATGGCACAATGGAGCACTGAGATGGAAAAATGGTGCACTGTGACAAAACAATGGAGCTCTATGACAGAACAAGGGACCATTATGATGGAACAATGGAACACTGCGATGGAACAATGGAGCACTATGATGGCACAATAGAGCACTGTGACAGAAAAATGGAGCACTGTGATGGCACGATGGAGCACTGTAATTGAACAATGGAGCACTGTGACAGAACAATGGAGCACTATGACAGAACAATGGAGCACTGTGATGGCACAATGGAGCACTATGATGGAATAATGGAGCACTATGATGGAACAATGGAGCACTGTGATGGCACAATGGAGTACTGTGACTGAACAATGGGGCACTGTGATGGCACAATAGAGCAGTTTGTCAGAAGAATGGAGCACCGTGATGTCACAATGGAGCACTATATCAGAACAGTGGAGCACTGTGATGGCACAATGGAGCACTAAGATGGCACAATGGAGCACTATGATGGAACAATTGAGTACTGTGAGAAAACAATGGAGCACTATGACAGAAAATGGAGCACTGTGATGGTACAATGGAGCACTGTGACAGAACAATGGTGCACTGTGATGGAACAATGGAGCACTGTGACGAAACAATGGAGCACTTTGACAGAACAATGGAGCACTGTGATGGCACAAGGGAGCACTGTGTTGGAACAATGGAGCACTATCACAGAACAAAGGAGCTCTATGATGGCACAATGGAGCACTCTGTTGGAACAATGGAGCATTGTGGCAAAACAATGGAGCACTATGACAGAACAATGGAGCACTGTTATGGCACAATTGAGCACTGTGACAGAACAATGGTGTACTGTGATGGAAAAATTGAGCACTGTGACGAAACAATGGAACACTGTGACAGAACAATGGAGCACTGTGATGGCACAATGGAGCACTATGATGGAACAATTGAGTACTGTGAGAAAACAATGGAGCACTATGACAGAAAAATGGAGCACTATTATGGTACAATGGAGCACTGTGACAGAAAAATGGTGCACTGTGATGGAACAATGGAGCACTATGATGAAACAATGGAGCACTGTGACAGAACAAGGGAGAACTATGATAGAACAATGGAGCACTATCATGGCACAACAGAGCACTATAAGAGAACAATGGAGCACTATGATGCTAAAATGGAGCACTATGATGGAACAATGGGGCACTATGACAGAACAATGGAGCACTGTGACGGAACAATAGAGCACTGTGACGGCACAATGGAGCACTGTGACGGCACTAAGGAGCACTATGACAGAACACTGGAGCACAATAACGGAAAAATGGAGCACTGTGATGGCACAATGGAGCACTGTGACGAAACAATGGAGCACTGTGTCAGTATAATTGAGCACTGTGATGGCACAATGGAGCACTATGACAGAATAGAGCACTGTGATGGCACAATGGAGCACTGTGATGGCACAATGGAGCACTGTGATGGCACAATGGAGCACTATGTTGGAACAATGGAGCAGTGTGACCATACAATGGCGCACTATGACAGAACAATGGAGCACTGTGATGGCACAATCGAGCACTGTGACAGAACAATGGTGTAATGTGATGGAACAATTGAGCACTGTGACGAAACAATGGAACATTGTGACAGAACAATGGAGCACTGTGATGGCACAATGGAGCACTGTGATGGCACAATGGAGCACTGTGATGGCACAATGGAGCACGGTGATGGAACAATGGAGCACTGTGACAAAACAATGGAGCTCTATGACAGAAAAAGGGACCAATATGATCGAACAATGGAACAGTGTGATGGAACAATGGAGCACTGTGATGGCAAAATGGAGCACTGTGATGAAACAATGGAGAATTGTGACAAAACAATGAAGCACTATGACAGAACAATGGAGCACTGTGATGGCACAATGGAGCACTATGATGGAACAATGGAGCACTATGATGGAACAATGGAGCACTGAGACGGCACAATGGAGTACTGTGACGGAACAATGGGGCACTGTGATGGCACAAAAGAGCACTATGACAGAACAATGGAGCACTGTGATGGCACAATGGAGCACTATGACAGAACAGTGGAGCACTGTGATGGCACAATGAAGCACTATGATGGAACAATTGAGTACTGTGAGAAAAAAATGGAGCACTATGACAGAAAAATAGAGCACTGTGATGGTACAATGGAGCACTATGACAGAACAATTGTGCACTGTGATGGAACAATGGAGCACTGTGACAAAACAATGGAGCACTGTGACAGAACAATGGAGCATTATGATGGCACAAGGGAGCACTGTGATGGAACATTGGAGCACTGTGAGAAAACAATGGAGCACTATGACAGAACAATGGAGCACTTTGATGGGGCAATGGAGCATTGTGTCGGCATAATTGAGAACTGTGATGGAACAATGGAGCACTATGATGGGACAATGGAGCACTATTATGGAACAATGGAGCACTATGATGGAACAATGGAGCACTGTGAGAAAACAATGGAGCACTATGACAGAACAATGGAGCACTGTGATGGAACAATGGAGCACTGTGACAGAACAATGGTGCACTGTGATGGAACAATGGAGCACTGTGATGAAAAAATGGAGCACTTTGACAGAACAATGGGGCACTGTTATGGCACAACAGTGCACTGTGATGGAACAATGGAGCACTATCACAGAACAATGGAGCACTATGATGGCACAATGGAGCACTGTGATGGAACAATGGAGCACTGTGACAAAATAATGGAGCACTAAGATAGAACAATGGAGCAGTGTGATGGAACAATGGAGCACTTTGATGGCATAATAGAGCACTGTGACAGAACAATGGAGCACTGTGATGGGGCAATGGAGCATTGTGACGGCACAATTGAGAACTGTGATGGAACAATGGAACACTGTGATGGAACAATGGAGCACTGTGATGGCACAATCGAGCACTGTGACAGAACAATGGTGTACTGTGATGGAACAATTGAGAACTGTGATGAAGCAATGGAACACTGTGACAGAACAATGGAGCATTGTGATGGCACAATGGAGCACTGTGCTGGCACAATGGAGCACTGTGATGGAACAATGGAGCACTGTGACAAAACAATGGAGCTCTATGACAGAACAAGGGACCATTATGATGGAACAATGGAACACTGTGATGGAACAATGGAGCACTGTGATGGCACAATAGAGCACTGTGACAGAACAATGGAGCACTGTGATGGCACAATGGAGTACTGTGATGGAACAATGGAGCATTGTGACAAAACAATGGATCACTACGACAGAACAATGGAGCACTGTGATATCACAATGGAGCACTATGATGGAACAATGGAGCACTGTGACGGCACAATGGAGTACTGTGAAGGAACAATGGGGCAATGTGATGGCACAATAGAGCACTATGACAGAAGAATGGAGCACTGTGATGGCACAATGGAGCACTATGACAAAACAGTGGAGCACTGTGATGGCACAATGGAGCACTGTGATGGAACAATGGAGCACTGTGATGGAACAATGGAGCACTGTGATGGCACAATGGAGCACTGTGTTGGAACAATGGAGCACTGTGACAAAACAATTGCGCACTATGTCAGAACAATGGAGCACTATGATGGCACAACGGAGCACTGTGATGGAACATTGGAGCACTATCACAGAACAGTGGAGCACTGTGGTGGCTAATGGAGCACTGTGTTGGAACAATGGAGCATTGTGACAAAACAATTGCACACTATGACAGAACAATGGAGCACTCTGATGGCACAATCGAGCACTGTGACAGAACAATGGTGTACTGTGATGGAACAATTGAGCACTGTCACGAAGCAATGGAACACTATGACAGAACAATGGAGCACTGTGATGGCACAATGGAGCACTGTGATGGCACAATGGAGCACTGTGATGGAACAATGGAGCACTGTGACAAAACAATGGAACACTGTGACAGAACAAGAGAACATTATGATGGAACAATGGAACACTGTGATGGAACAATGGAGCACTGTGATGGCACAATCGAGCACTGTGACAGAACAATGGTGTAATGTGATGGAACAATTGAGCACTGTGACGAAACAATGGAACATTGTGACAGAACAATGGAGCACTGTGATGGCACAATGGAGCACTGTGATGGCACAATGGAGCACTGTGGTGGCACAATGGAGCACGGTGATGGAACAATGGAGCACTGTGACAAAACAATGGAGCTCTATGACAGAACAAGGGACCAATATGATCAAACAATGGAACACTGTGATGGAACAATGGAGCACTGTGATGGCAAAATGGAGCACTGTGATGGAACAATGGAGAATTGTGACAAAACAATGAAGCACTATGACAGAACAATGGAGCACTGTGATGGCACAATGGAGCACTATGATGGAACAATGGAGCACTATGATGGAACAATGGAGCACTGTGACGGCACAATGGAGTACTGTGACGGAACAATGGGGCACTGTGATGGCACAAAAGAGCACTATGACAGAACAATGGAGCACTGTGATTGCACAATGGAGCACTATGACAGAACAGTGGAGCACTGTGATGGCACAATGAAGCACTATGATGGAACAATTGAGTACTGTGAGAAAACAATGGAGCACTATGACAGAAAAATAGAGCACTGTGATTGTACAATGGAGCACTGTGACAGAACAATTGTGCACTGTGATGGAACAATGGAGCACTGTGACAAAACAATGGAGCACTGTGACAGAACAATGGAGCATTATGATGGCACAAGGGAGCACTGTGATGGAATATTGGAGCACTGTGAGAAAACAATGGAGCACTATGACAGAACAATGGAGCACTTTGATGGGGCAATGGAGCATTGTGACGGCATAATTGAGAACTGTGATGGAACAATGGAGCACTATGATGGGACAATGGAGCACTATTATGGAACAATGGAGCACTATGATGGAACAATGGAGCACTGTGAGAAAACAATGGAGCACTATGACAGAACAATGGAGCACTGTGATGGAACAATGGAGCACTGTGACAGAACAATGGTGCACTGTGATGGAACAATGGAGCACTGTGATGAAAAAATGGAGCACTTTGACAGAACAATGGGGCACTGTTATGGCACAACAGTGCACTGTGATGGAACAATGGAGCACTATCACAGAACAATGGAGCACTATGATGGCACAATGGAGCACTGTGATGGAACAATGGAGCACTGTGACAAAATAATGGAGCACTATGATAGAACAATGGAGCAGTGTGATGGAACAATGGAGCACTTTGATGGCATAATAGAGCACTGTGACAGAACAATGGAGCACTGTGATGGGGCAATGGAGCATTGTGACGGCACAATTGAGAACTGTGATGGAACAATGGAACACTGTGATGGAACAATGGAGCACTGTGATGGCACAATAGAGCACTGTGACAGAACAATGGAGCACTGTGATGGCAAAATGGAGTACTGTGATGGAACAATGGAGCATTGTCACAAAACAATGGAGCACTATGACAGAACAATGGAGCACTGTTTTGTCACAATGGAGCACTATGATGGAAAAATGGAGCACTATTAAAGTACAGTGGAGCACTGTGATGGCACAATGGAGCACTGTGATGGCAACATGACGCACTATGATGGAAGAATTGAGTACTGTGAGAAAACAATGGAGCACTATGACAGAACAATAGAGCACTGTGATGGTACAATGGAGCACTGTGACAGAACAATGGTGCTCTGTGACGGAAAATTGGAGCATTGTGACAAAACAATGGAGCACAGTGACAGAACAATGGAGCATTATGATGGCACAACGGAGCACTGTGATGCAACAATGGAGCACTGTGATGGCACAATGGAGCACTGTGATGGAACAATGGAGCATTGTGACAAAACAATGGAGCACTATGACAGAACAATAGAGCACTGTGATGGCTCAATGGAGCATTATGATGGAACAATGGAGCACTACGATGGAACAATGGAACACTGTGACGGCACAATGGAGTACTGTGACGGAACAAAGGGGCAGTGTGATGGCACTAAGGAGCACTATGACAGAACAATAGAGCACTGTGACGGAACAATGGAGCACAGTGACGGCACAATGGAGCACTGTGACGGCACAATGGAGCACTGTGACGAAACAAGGGAGCACTGTGACAGTATAATAGAGCACTGTGATGGCACAATGGAGCACTATGACAGAACAATAGAGCACTGTGATGGCACAATCTGGAGCACTGTGATGGAACAATGGATCACTGTGTTGGAACAATGGAGCATTGTGACAAAACAATGGAGCACTATGGCGGAACAATGGAGCACTGTGATGGCACAATGGAGCACTGTGACAAAACAATGGAGCACTGTGACAGAACAATGGAGCATTATGATGGCACAAGGGAGCACTGTGATGGAATATTGGAGCACTGTGAGAAAACAATGGAGCACTATGACAGAACAATGAAGCACTTTGATGGGGCAATGGAGCATTGTGACGGCATAATTGAGAACTGTGATGGAACAATGGAGCACTATGATGGGACAATGGAGCACTATTATGGAACAATGGAGCACTATGATGGAACAATGGAGCACTGTGAGAAAACAATGGAGCACTATGACAGAACAATGGAGCACTGTGATGGAACAATGGAGCACTGTGACAGAACAATGGTGCACTGTGATGGAACAATGGAGCACTGTGATGAAAAAAATGGAGCACTTTGACAGAACAATGGGGCACTGTTATGGCACAACAGTGCACTGTGATGGAACAATGGAGCACTATCACAGAACAATGGAGCACTATGATGGCACAATGGAGCACTGTGATGGAACAATGGAGCACTGTGACAAAATAATGGAGCACTATGATAGAACAATGGAGCAGTGTGATGGAACAATGGAGCACTTTGATGGCATAATAGAGCACTGTGACAGAACAATGGAGCACTGTGATGGGGCAATGGAGCATTGTGACGGCACAATTGAGAACTGTGATGGAACAATGGAACACTGTGATGGAACAATGGAGCACTGTGATGGCACAATAGAGCACTGTGACAGAACAATGGAGCACTGTGATGGCAAAATGGAGTACTGTGATGGAACAATGGAGCATTGTCACAAAACAATGGAGCACTATGACAGAACAATGGAGCACTGTTTTGTCACAATGGAGCACTATGATGGAAAAATGGAGCACTATTAAAGTACAGTGGAGCACTGTGATGGCACAATGGAGCACTGTGATGGCAACATGACGCACTATGATGGAAGAATTGAGTACTGTGAGAAAACAATGGAGCACTATGACAGAACAATAGAGCACTGTGATGGTACAATGGAGCACTGTGACAGAACAATGGTGCTCTGTGACGGAAAATTGGAGCATTGTGACAAAACAATGGAGCACAGTGACAGAACAATGGAGCATTATGATGGCACAACGGAGCACTGTGATGGAACAATGGAGCACTGTGATGGCACAATGGAGCACTGTGATGGAACAATGGAGCATTGTGACAAAACAATGGAGCACTATGACAGAACAATAGAGCACTGTGATGGCTCAATGGAGCATTATGATGGAACAATGGAGCACTACGATGGAACAATGGAACACTGTGACGGCACAATGGAGTACTGTGACGGAACAAAGGGGCAGTGTGATGGCACTAAGGAGCACTATGACAGAACAATAGAGCACTGTGACGGAACAATGGAGCACAGTGACGGCACAATGGAGCACTGTGACGGCACAATGGAGCACTGTGACGAAACAAGGGAGCACTGTGACAGTATAATAGAGCACTGTGATGGCACAATGGAGCACTATGACAGAACAATAGAGCACTGTGATGGCACAATCTGGAGCACTGTGATGGAACAATGGATCACTGTGTTGGAACAATGGAGCATTGTGACAAAACAATGGAGCACTATGGCGGAACAATGGAGCACTGTGATGGCACAATGGAGCACTATGATGGCACAATGGAGCACTGAGATGGAACAATGATGCATTGTGACAAAACAATGGAGCTCTATGACAGAACAAGGGACCATTATGTTGGTACAATGGAACACTGTGATGGAACAATGGAGCACTATGATGGCACAATAGAGCACTGTGACAGAACAATGGAGCACTGTGATGGCACAAAGGAGCACTGTGATGGAACAATGGAGCATTGTGACAGAACAATGGAGCACTTTGACAGAACAATGGAGCACTGTGATGGCACAATGGAGCACTGTGATGGCACAATGGAGCACTGTGATGGAACAATGGAGCACTGTGACAAAAAAATGGAACACTGTGACAGAACAAGGGACCATTATGATGGAACAATGGACCACTGAGATGGAACAATGGAGCACTGTGATGGCACAATAGAGCACTGTGACAGAACAATGGAGCACTGTGATGGCACAATGGAGCACTGTGATGGAACAAAGGAGCACTATGACAGCACAATGGAGCACTGTGTTGGCACAATGGAACACTGTGATAGAACAATGGAGCACTGTAATGGCACAATGGAGCACTGTGATGGCACAATGGACCACTGTGATGGAACAGAGGAGCACTGAGACAGCACAATGGAGCACTATGACAGAACAATGGAACACTGTGGTGGCACAATGAAGCACTATGACAGAACAGTGGAGCACTGTGATGGCACAATGGAGCACTGTGATGGCACAATGAAGCACTATTATGGAACAATGGAGCACTGTGACGGCACAATGGAGTACTGTGACGGAACAAAGGGGCAGTGTGATGGCACTAAGGAGCACTATGACAGAACAATGGAGCACTGTGACGGCACAATGGAGCACGGTGACAGCACAATGGAGCACTGTGACGAAACAATGGAGCACTGTGACAGTATAATAGAGCACTGTGATGGCACAATGGAGCACTATGACAGAACAATAGAGCACTGTGATGGCCCAATCTGGAGCACTGTGATGGAACAATGGAGCACTGTGATGGAACAATGGAGCACTATGATGCCACAATAGAGCACTGTGAGAGAACAATGGAGCACTGTGATGGCAAAATGGAGCACTGTGATGGAACAATTGAGCATTGTGACGAAACAATGGAGCACTTTGACAAAACAGTGGAGCACTATGATGGCACAACGGAGCACTGTGATGGAACAATGGAGCACTATCACAGAACAATGGAGCACTGTGATGGCACAATGGAGCACTGTGATGGCAAAATGGAGCACTGTGATGGCACAATGGAGCACTGTGATGGAACAATGGAGCACTTGGATGGCATAATAGAGCACTGTGACAGAACAATGGAGCACTGTGATGGGGCAATGGAGCATTGTGACGGCACAATTGAGAACTGTGATGGAACAATGGAGCACTTTGATGGCATAATAGAGCACTGTGACAGAACAATGGTGTACTGTGTTGGAACAATTGAGCACTGTGACGAAGCAATGGAACACTCTGACAGAACAATGGAGCACTGTGATGGGACAATGGAGCACTGTGATGGCACAATGGAGCACTGTGATGGAACAATGGAGCACTTTGATGGCATAATAGAGCACTGTGACAGAACAATGGAGCACTGTGACGGAACAATGGTGTACTGTGATGGAACAATTGAGCACTGTGACGAAGCAATGGAACACTGTGACAGAACAATGGAGCACAGTGATGGCACAATGGAGGACTGTGATGGCAAAATGGAGCACTGTGATGGAACAATGGAGCACTGTGACAAAACAATGGAACACTGTGACAGAACAAGGGACCATTATGATGGAACAATGGAACACTGTGATGGAACAATGGAGCACTGTGATGGCACAATAGAGCACTGTGACAGAACAATGGAGCACTGTGATGGCACAATGGAGCACTATGATGGAACAATGGAGCACTGTGACGGCACAATGGATTACTGTGACGGAACAATGGGGCACTGTGATGGCACAATAGAGCACTATGACAGAACAATGGAACACTGTGATGGCACAATGTAGCACTATGACAGAACAGTGGAGCACTGTGATGGCACAATGGAGCACTGTGATGGCACAATGAAGCACTATGATGAACAATGGAGCACTGTGATGGCACAATGGAGCACTGTGATGGCACAATGAAGCACTATGATGGAACAATTGAGTACTGTGAGACAACAATGGAGCACTATGACAGAACAATAGAGCACTGTGATGGTACAATGGAGCACTGTGACAGAAAAAGCGGTACACTGTGATGGAACAATGGAGCACTGTGACGAAACAATGGAACACTGTGACAGAACAATGGAGCACTGTGATGGCACAATGGAGCACTGTGATGGCACAATGGAGCACTGTGATGGAACAATGGAGCACTGTGACAAAACAATGGAACACTGTGACAGAACAAGGGACCATTATGATGGAACAATGGAACACTGTGATGGAACAATGGAGCACTGTGATGGCACAATAGAGCACTGTGACAGAACAATGGAACACTGTGATGGCACAATGTAGC